>JAYMTF010004585.1:0-12922 GCA_036897485.1 Pelargonium nanum | reverse complement strand
ATGTGTTTTGTTAACTTGTATACTGTATAACATGTTTAGGAAACAAATATAGCATCAGTTAGAGGAAATTACTTAATTAGCTATAGCTTAGCATAATTAGGAAACTGTACTGGTATATATTGTGCTCTCTGTATTGTATCAATTATTAGAAAATAAAGAAGAAACATTACTTCTTCCAGTTTCTACATGTTTTGCCCAAACAAATAAGCATAAATGGAACATGTGTATGATGACTATTCTAATTTTTAGGAGCGATTGTGTGGATAATTTTCGGACATAATTATGCTAATTTATCATAATACTATTTGATACTATGTTTGTGCTTTTGAACTTGTTTCTCTTCACTATGGTCGTTTTGGCGAATAAATTCTTTTGTGAATACATATAACTTATGGTCAAGTTACATTATTTAAAAGACCGTATTACTGAGAGTCTTTGGTCTCAGTTTAAGGTATTTGAAATATGTGATAGGTATTTGAAATATGTGATGGGTTATGTTTAGATTGTGGTGGTTTGTTGAGAAATTTGAGATGAACCTTGTGGATGTGTTGAGTCGTGGATTAGAATGCTCTATCAGTTCAAAATGAAGGACAAATACTCCTTAACATTCAGAAGACCAAGAGAAAATGTGACAACTATAATGTTTCCATATGATTGAACCATAATGTTTTGTAGGAAGAAGCCTGAGCAAGACAATGGAGGAGCTCATGGACCTAGGAATCCGGTTCATTAAAAAATGTTTTCATCCGATCTTGCACCTGTTAGGGGATGATCACCGACCTTCGAAAGAAATAACGATTTGATTCATTGTAAAATGTTTTAATCTGAACGCTTATGTTGGATAGTGATCACCAAATTTGATTGAATAGGTCGAACCAAGCCGAACATATCAAGGACAAGGACCCTCCCGAGCAAGTCAAGGGAGGGGCCCTTATACCTGGGGATGATTAGATACACTCAAAGACCCAACAAAAGCTCGAATAGGTCCAAAAGTGGTACAACCAAAAGATCTCCAACGAAACACGAGCACAACACGTTTAACACAATAACTAAATGGATCGTGCTGACACAACACATCACAGCTGACACGAACAAGAACTAACACATTTGACATACACTATTGAACATGAATGGCACGACACGACGCAACGGATTATTAAGACTAATTTACAATTAGACCCTTATTCGTTTAATTGCTTTTATCATATTTAGTACAATTTACTTACTACTAGATGGGAAAATAGTAATTATTTACATGAAAATTATATATTTGTTTTTAAATGACAAAAAGTAAAACGCTATTTTTACTGATTTGTAACTTGTACTACTTAAATTGGGTTGCAGGCTCTAATACAGATCAGAGAGCATGGTGGTGTGAGGTGGTGCAATACCAAAACCAAAAGTTGATTGTTCTTTTGTGTAGGTCAAGAAGAAGAGCCTTTCTTTGATCTCTCAGCACAACCTCACCATTTCCTTCCATCTTCAACTCCATAGCTGAACAGATCAGGTCAGGTATATTTCCTTAGTTTCTTTGCTTTCAAGCTTTAATTTCACTGTATTGACCCATGAGTGTGATTTACTTTCTCTGCAAAAACCCATTTCCATTTTAGGTTGAGCTGCAATGGTAATGCCATTTTAGCCCCAAAGGTCTTTCCTTTTACTTAAGAAACAAACATATTTAGCTCTACCTTCCATACCCATATCAGTAAGTTCAGAAAAAGGAAACCTCTTGCATTCATGTGGTTTGTCACCAAAACATGCTTTCTCAGATTCTACATTTTTCTTGAGCTTGCTTGTATGAAAATCCCCTTTGCCCTAACTCAAAATGTTTGGAGTGAAGATTGAAAGTCAAGGAATATAGCAAATAAATTGCATCACAATGTTATGAAATGTGTATGTTTGCAGAAACTTGGTTTTGTTGAGGTTTTGAAATAGGATTTAGACTTCTAGTTGCAGTTAAGCTTTGGTTCAGCTTTGAATCTTGTCATTTCCTACAATGTTTTATGACAACAAAATGTTGCATCTATCTCTATGTAACTATACTAATACACACTTCATGAAATTTTAGGCACTGAGTCTGAGAAGATGTTGAGAATGCTCAGGCTCCCCCGACTTGTCACAAACAGAACAAAAAATCCTCTTCAGTCAGCATTTCCACCTCCACAGGGCCTTGTGGAAAATCAAGACGGCAACAAGCCTCCAACCTTTCCATGTAGGAGTGAGTAGGATCATCATAGCTAGAATACTCTTGTTAGATCACAAAATTCCAATTTTTTTAACTATACTAAGATATGCACTTTGTGAAATTTCAGGCACCATATCTGAAGAGATGTTAAGAATGCTAAGGATTCCCCGCCTTGGCACAAACATAGCAACGCTTCCTCTTTGCTCAGCGTTTGCAACTCCATGTCTGCAAATTCATAGCAGCAGCGAACCTCCAACAAACAAAAAGAAAATGATGGATTTGGAAGTACGGAAGATAAGGAAGGAGATTGATCCCAACTATAACCTGAAGAGCGAGGCCAAGAAGCTACTTAAGGATATTGAGGTTACCATGAAGGAAGTGGAGGAATCGGAGTTTTATGGAAAACTGAGCAAGCAACTGAAAAGTGCAAAGTTTAGAGGTCATTTAAGACGCGTGCTGGGATCATACACTCATCTTCAGATAGTGATTTACACTCTTGGTTCCATGGAGTTCTCGTACTCTTCTCAGTATCGACTGGCAATTGCACTGCTGCTGAAGAAGGACTTCTCTCATTGGGTTGGCGATATAGATATCTTTGATCAAAAGCTCTCTCCAGCCGACACTATTGTGTTGGAGAAGCTGGGCTGCAATGTTTCATTAGTTGATGAGAATTGCAGTAGACAAGTGGAAAAACCAACGTTGTTTTACATGCCTAAAGCGAGGAATGGTCACTTGGAGTACATGTTGCAGGCCAACTGGAGTCCCTCTCAAATAAACAAAGTGATTCTGTTGGCAACCAGAATAAGTGGAATACTAGAATGGGTTAGAAATTTACCTTCTGGTAGTCGTGGGACTGATTGCATGAAGACAATTTCAAAGCACAGCAAAGAGATCAGAGTTTCTAACTACTATGAATTCGCAGACTTTGCTTGGCATTTCTTTCCAGTTCCACCTGATATGGACATGGAGAGTCTGGTTTCGGGTATTTTCTCAACTTCAAAAGATATGTTGTGAGACATTTCTGTTATTTGGTTGCATGAATCCAACAAACATATTTTTAATGTACATGTAGATGAATGTAGTAAAGAGAGGCGAGAGGCGATGAAGATGGCAAGTCTCAGCAGGTGGGAGGATTTTGGACTCAAGTATTTAGATGTCATGAAGTAAGTAACTTCAAATCTCTTTTATACTAGTATTCTTCACTTATTTAGATGTCATGAAAAGTCCCTATTTATCTATGTGCTCTATCAGCTTCACTCTTGGCTATGTTTTAATCATGCTAATGAAACAATTATGGGTATTTGAAGAAAGAGAAAAATATGAGAATGAGAGTACAAAACTTTATTTATGAAACAAGAGTTGCATTGAAACCAAAAAGGAGAGGAAGCAACTAAAAGCAATATGTTCATGTATGGGACTTTCACTTGTAGGGTTTGGTTGTTTTTCTGTGTTTTATTTTTTTTTGGTGAACCAGAAAATATGGATTTGAATGATCTGTGAGGATATTTTGTAAGTTTTTGGATTCTGATTTTCAGTTACTGTCTATGGCACTGTCAAGATGCTGTCTTTTGAGTTTATATTCAAATTCTTGAATCTCACTATCCATCAAAAGTGTGAATGATATTCTCAGCTAATTAGAACCTTTTTTCCAGAGATGTAGAAGCATCGTGGAAATACTCACCATGGGCAGAGTTGCGAGGTGTAGAAGCATTGGGATTTCTACCAATATTGCTTATCCAGTCAACATCTACTTCAGCGGGAAAGGTTGTGATGAGAACAGCCCTGCAGGATTTGCTGGCGCACTTTACAACAACTTCAATCAGCCCATAGTAGCATTCTGTGGACCTCTCGGTGAAGTAGATGTTCTCGTTGCCAGTGTGGAGGCGCTGAGGCTAGGATTGGAGTTCATGAAAACCGTATATCCTCCTGTGAAAGTTCTGAGAGTGGTTGGTGATAACCTCAGTGTTATCAGATGGGTGAAACTGAGAAATCAGGCTAAAGGCTGTAAACCACCGGAGAAAGTCAGACAAGGTTTGGCTGCTGTTTTTGGTATGTTAAAGGGACTGAAGGTTTGTTTGGTGTACCACATCTATGAAGAAGCAAATTCGGATGCAATTGCGATGGCAAAGATAGGAGCTGAGTATCAATCTGCTCATGTTTGGGATTTTGACATGTAGTATTTGGCTGTTTTTGTTTGGTAAACCAGAAAATGTGGATTTGAATGATCTGATGATGTTTTGTCACTTTTAGGATTTAGTTGTTGTTTTTGGTAAACCTGAAAATGTGGATTTGAATGATCTGAGGATGTTTTGTAATGTTGGCTTCTGATTTTGACTTACTGTCTATGACATTGTCAAGATTTATATAATCAGTGGACAAATATGGAGAGGACAAAAGCATGCAGATCCAAGGTTCAGCTAAAGGAGTCAAGAAACCAAGTTTCTTGCAGTTGAAGTAATTGTAACAATAAGCATTAGGAGGTTATTTGGTCATTTTCCTATTTTTGAGATCTCTGAGGTTATGGCTTGATCCAATGTGAAACTTTTTGAAATCAACCAATGCTCCTTTGTCTATCACCATTCTCTTCAAGGCCCAACTGTTTCAGTTTACAAAACCCTTCCCTCATTGACCAATCAAATATATTATTTTTTTTCACATTATTACTTAAGATTTGATAGAAAATCGAAAATGATTTATGATAAAAACAGAATTTAGACTAAATATCAATGCAAAATAGAAAGATATTTATTAGTTATTTAATATATTAGCTAATTATGCATAATTAAACATGTGGTTGAATTGGTAAGAAATTGTTTTGATTTAATGTGATGTCTTGTGTTCCAAACTCAAGAAATCCATTATTTTTAGATTTTGCTTTATCCTTTAGACCCATGTCAAAAGTCTTGGATTGAATTACTTAGCACACCAAAGTACCTCTTCATTATATCTTTATATTTGTGCCTGTTTGGGTTCAATTCTATCCTTTGTAATATGTGTGTTGATATGATATAGCTACAACCTATTTTGAGAACAATACTTATTTTGATGAGGGTTGTTTCCCCCACTAAAATTGCATGATCTTGCTCTATTTTTGTTGCTACTCATCCAATCTTTTTTTCTTTTTTTTTTATCAACAAAAGTACCCAAATTTCATTGAAAAGATCCCGCAAAGAGGTTCCCATCTTTTAAGGTAGAAGGATACAATATCAGCAAAAGGCTTATTTCATGAGCAACAAGTTGCCGAATAAACAGGGGGTTTCTAGTATATCCTAGATTTCATAACCTAAGTTCCTAAGAGCATTGCTTCTTATTGATATCTCAAAAGATCTTAAAAATGGAAGAAGCACCGAAGCACAATTTTACTGTTTCTAGTTGGTTAACTCAGAAAGACACACCAATCAACAAACAAACACTAGGAAAAAGTGTTAGTACTAGTTGTTGGTATCAACAATATACCTCTCATCCAACGACCATCGCGCTTGGTGGTTCGGGTTAGGCATTTTAAAGTAACCCATCTTTTTTTGTTAGAACTCATTTCAAACATGAAACTTGTATGCGATAGTAATGCAAATTTCAAAGGTAGTTAACATATTACATCAAATAAAGCTAAAATTACCATCATTGCCACAGTTGGTTCAACCACTCACCAAATTTATTTGTATACAATCAAAACTTGTGTGGGTCTCTTCAAATCTATCACAAAATAAGTTAGCTCATTTTTTTTTAAGTCGTGAACCATTTGGTTTAATCCGAATTAAACCGAAGATGTCCATAATAACATGTTAGAGATGCTTTTGGCAAATTTCAACACAATGATAATGACATTCACTAAGTTCTGAGTTCGAGACTTAAAACAAGATAAAAATTAACTCCTTACCACTTAACTCTATGCATTTTGTGGTCAAATCACGAAAGTGTATGCACTTAAAATTTTATATTCAAAATAGCGTGAATTTTGATTCATTAGATTGTTTAAATTCATCAGAACATATATCATTAATGTTATTTTTTCACGAAAGTACTACTAACTTTTAATGCACACACTTTTCACTAAGTGATCCCAAATAAGAAAAAGAAAAGTATCCTCTATTGTATAACTTAGTCTATTAAAAAGATGAGCTATTGGCTTGACCTCATCAAATTAACAAAACAATAATTTATTAATATTCATATTACGAGAGCAAAGAGCCTAGACCGTCAAATGAGATTACAAAGCCTTTAATAAAATTTTGGATTCAGAGAATCGCTCCGCATCCTCGATAATGTATAAGTAAGAGATATTATTACCAAGGCATGTTGGACCAAGCGGTTGATGCGCTTTGGATTTTTTTTGAGGTCTCAGGTTTGAGCCTTCTTGCCGACGGTATGGGGTGAGATTTATGGGTTTAAGGGAAAAACTAACAACTAACTCGGGTGACGCCCCAATTTGAGGGTGAGAAACACTGGCCTTTGTAGGTCTGCTGTCCCGTCGCTTATAAAAAAGAAAAGAAGAGATATTAGTGATGTTTTAATAATGTAGTGGGCTTCAAGCCCAAATATATATATAGAATCTCAAGGCTCAATTGTGCATTGTATCAATCTCTTTCTAAAGGCCATTTCATGGCCCTTCAAATTTAGCATTTTAATGGGTTGAGCCTCAAGACATAAATGATTTTAAAGGATAAGCAGACAAAAAATTAATTTCAAGAGTCCATTTTATAATTATATAATTATGAAATTTATTTTATTTTGATCTCTCAAATAATTTTGAAAGAATTAGTATTCAGTACAATTATTTTTGTTATATTTTGATCTGTAAGCTCTAATGTTATTTAAATTTAATTTTTAATTATATAATTTTGTTTTGAAATAGGTCAAATTCACAACAGTTTAGTCTAATTCGGATGAATTGACAAATTTTTATGTAAAAAATACAAGAATTTCGTTGTTGACGATACAAACACTAAAGTCAACTAAAATTACAAACAAGACCAATTTGGAAAGAAAATAAAAAGTATAATAAAAGAACCAAATTGGGCAACAATAACATTCCCTCGATTAATTTGTTTAAAATATATCCCATTAGTAAATATATCTAACTTACGAGCTAAAAAAAAAAAAAAACTTACGTATCAAATGGTTGCCAATAAATACTATATTAGCCTAGTTTGATAAGACCGGTAATATCAAATTGAATACTAGTCCGTAACAAAACTAGTAGTTTAGACAATTTGAATCTAAATTCACGGACATCCAATATCCGTTCCGACTAAAAATCATTTCGATCCTACTAATTTTTTATTCAAATTGAAACAAATTCATTTTATAAATCAACGGCTCGGTTCAAACAAGTTCACACAAACAACTTAACTATTCCTAATTCTAATCATTGCTAGCAAACATTTTTGGCCTCCCATCAAGAAATCACATGCGGTGAGCGATTCTGGTCCGTCCATCGGACGGCCCAGATCTGCCCCACAGCACTGCCACGTGTCACTCCCAAAGCAGCGGACCATTTCCCACCAACCAGAATGTCCACGTCACCAAGATTGGCGTCTTTCACGAAGAGACTCGCGGGCCATCCTCAGCCGTCGGATCAAGCACCCACATCAATCTCCAACCGTCGATGGACGCTTATCCTCTCAACATTGATTCATCATCTGCTGGTAATAATAGGAAGAAAAAAATGGAAGTTAGATATTGAAAGTAAGGTCTCATGAAAGATCCTCTCTCTCTCTCTCTCCTATTTCTACTGAACAACACATCACACACACACTTTCTCTCTCTAAAACAACGTCCGTACAGTTTCTCTCTCTAGAATCGTCAGACCTGGTAAGCTTTTTTTCTTCTTTAATTTTGATTTTTGTTTTGTTTTTGTTTGTGTATTTAATTGTTTTATTTTAATCATTGTTAATTGCTTTTGTTTGATTGCATTCGGTTCTTGCAAAACCCTTACGATTGTTTATGCATTTGGGCACTCTCGAGATCTGAATTCTGTTGTGTTAATATTGTTTTGGTTCTGTTGTTTGTGTTAATGTATTTGGGTTTTGATGATGGTTTGGTGAATTGGGTTTTGGTGGGATTGTTGATAAGAAAATTGGAAGGATCTATTGCTTATGTTTGTATTGGTGTTAAATGTTGAATGTGTTAGAATTTTGGTCATTTGGGTTTGTTGTTTATGTGTTAGAGAGATCAAAATAACAAAACTCAATTCACATTAACAACAAAACCCTTACAATTCCTTATGCATTTGGGCACTCTTGAGATCTGAATTTTGTTGTGTTGATATGGTTATTGGCTGATGATGAGTGTGGAAGATTTGTTTTTGTTGTTTGTGTTAATGTATTTGAGTTTTGATGGGTGTTTGGTGAATTGGGTTTTGATGGGATTGTTGATTAAGGAAATGGGTAGGATCTATTGCTTTTGTTTGTATTGGTGTTAAATGTTGAATGCGTTAGTTTTGTTACATATAGAATTTTGGTCATTTGGGTTTGTCTTGGTTGGATTGTGTATGTATTGATTGAAAATGGGTTTTTGGTGAATCTACTATGCACTTGGAGATGTGAATGGGGTTGGGGTTGTTGATGCATTGCTTTTAATTCCTGCTAAACCTTTATTGAAGCGTTGGGGCACTCTTGAGGTATGGATTTTCTTGTCTTAATATTGTTATTGATTGATGAAAAGTGTGGAGAATTTTGTTTTTGTAGTTTGTGTCTGTGTGGAACAATATATGTGTTAAAGTATTAGGGTTTTGATGTTCGTTTGCTGAATTGCGTTTGGTTGATATTGTTAGGTTTTAGTTGATAAGGAAATGGAAAGGATCTATTGCTTTTGTTTATATTGGTGTTAAATAAAGAACATGTTAGTTTTTTAGAATTTTGGTGTTGGTTTGTTGAATTGGGCTTTGTTAGGTTTTTGCTGTTCTTGTCAAAAAGAAAATGGGAAATATCTATTGCTTTTGTTTTATATTTTAATTGCTTTTAGTTTCTGTAAAAACCTAATATAAGCACGAGGGCACTCTAGAGATCTGAATTTTGCTGTGTTAATATTGTTATTGATTGATGAAAAGTGTTGAAGATTTGTTTTTGTTGTTTGTGTTTGTGTGGAATGATGAATGTGTTAATGTATTAGGGTTTTGATGTTGTTTTTGTGAATTGGGTTTTGATTGGATTGTTGGTTTTTTGTTGTTGATTAGAAAATGGGAAAGTTGCGTTTCTTTTGTTTGTATTGGTGTTAAATGATGAATGTGTTAGTTTTTATTTAGAATTTTGGTGATTTGGGTTTTGGTGTTTATGCGGTTTTTGGTTGGATTGCATATGTATTGATTGAAAATGGGTTTTTGGTGAATCTGCGGTTTGAAGGGACATTTGGAGATGGAAAATGGGTTTGAGGTTGTTGATGCAGTGCTTTTAATTCCTGCAAAACCCTTACAGAAGCGTTGGGGCATTATTGTGATCTGAAATTCGCCGTGTTAATGTAGTTATTGATTGATAAAAAGTGTGGAAGATCCATTTTTCTGGAATTGTGTTTGTGTGGATCGATGTATGTGTGAATGAATTTAGGTTTTGATGTTGGTTTGGTGAATTGGGTTTTGATGTGATTGTTAGGTTTTAGTCGTTCCTGTGGATAAGAAACTGGAAATTATCTATTTTTATGTTTGTATTTGGTGTTAAACAATGAATGTGTTAGTTTTCTAGAAGTTTGGTGTTTGTTTGATGAATTAGGTTTTATTGGGATTGTTGGTTTTTTGTTGTTCGCGTCCACAAGAAAATGGTAGAGATCTATTTCTTATGTTTATATTGGTGTTAAAGATGAATGTGTTAGCATTCTAGAATTTTGGTGAATTGGGTTTTGTTTGTGTGTCTTCTTTTGGTTGGATTATGTATGGAATGGTTGTTAATTGGGTTTTTGGTCAATCTAGGGTTTTGAAGGGGAATTTGCAGATGGCAAACGGGGTTGGGGTTGTTGATACTTCACATGTATCAGAGGAGAGAGGTTTGGAGGATGGAGTTGTATCTGGGGATAAGAGGAAAGAGGAGGGGGTTGTGGTGGGGTCCGTTGAAGTGAATGATTTGGCTGGGGGTGAAGTTTTTGAGGAGGCAATTGAAACACCTGCACATATGCCGGAGGATGGAGAGAGAGTGGAATCGGTGGATGGGAACGGTGAGGTTGGTGGAGAGGGTGTGGCATTGGTTGACGAGAATACTACTGTAGAATACGACGAGGCTGAAAAGTTCGAGGAGCCGATTGATGCTCCCGTTGAGGTTGAGAACTTTGAGGAGGCTGCGTCAGACGAGATAGGGAAACAAGAGGTGGAGGGGGTTATGATGGATGGTGAAGAAAAAGTAGGAGATTTAGTAGGTGGAGACAGTGCTGTGGATACAAATAGAATTGACAAGGGAGTTGCTGGTAATGAAACAGCAACGGTCGGATCAAGTGACTTTAGGGAGGACAGATTGGTGGATGATGAAGAAAGAAAGGAGGTACCTGATACTGATGCTGATGGAGGAGATAAAATATTGGGCTCTGGCAATCATGAGGATGGAGAGGGAGTGGGACCGGTGGATTCGAATGGTAATATGGTTGGAGATTCTAATTTGGCAGTGGTTGATGGGAATTCTTATGTAGAACACGACGAGGCTGAAAAGTTTGAGGAGCCGAGTGGTGATCCGGTTGAGGTCGAGAACTTTGAGGAGGCTGCGTCAGACGAGATTGGGAAACAAGAGGTGGAGGGGGATATGATGGACGGTGAAGATAAAGTAGGAGTTTTAGTAGGTGGAGACAATGCTGACGAGGCTGTGGATACAAATAGAATTGACGAGGGAGGGACCAGTAATGAAACAGCAACACTCGGATCAAGTGACTTTAGGCAGCACAGATTGGTGGACGATGGGGAAAAAAAGGAGGTACCTGTAGGTGAGATGGTTGGAGATTCTGGTTTGGCAGTGGCTGACGGGAATTCCAATGTAGAACATGACGGGGCTGAAAAGTTTGAGGAGCCGAGTGATGCTCCGGTTGAGGTTGAGAACTTTGAGGAAGCTGCGTCAGACGATATCGGGGAACAAGAGGTGGAGGGGAATATCATGGATGGTAAAGAGAAGGTAGGAGATTTAGTAGGTGGGTTCAGTGCTGCTGAGGCTGTGGATACAAATAGAATTGACGAGGGAGGGACCGGTAATGAAACAGGAACACTCGGATCAGGTGACTTTAGGGAGGACAGATCAGTGGACGAGGGAGGAAGAAAGGAGGTACCTGATGTTGATGCCAATGGAGGAGATAAAATATTGGGCTCTGGCAATCACGAGGATGGAGAGGGAGTGGGACCGGTGGATGAGAATCGTGAGATGGTTGGAGATTCAGGTTTGGAAGTAGTTGACAGGAATTCTAATGTAGAACACGACGAGGCTGAAAAGTTTGAGGAGCCTAGTGTTGATCCAGTTGAGGTTGAGAACTTTGAGGAGGCTGTGTCAGACGAGAACCGGGGTGAAGAGTTGAAGGATAATTTGGCTACCTTGGATACCGAACATCAAGTTGACGAGAGTGCCAAGCTGAAAGATGTGAATCTTTTAGATGATAGAACATGTGAACTGAAGGACACTTTGGCTGACCTATCTACATCAGGTGATCAGGTGAAAGTAGCTTCAGAAAATGGAACTCCAGAGATGTCAATTATTGATGATGATGATGATGATAAAGAGAATATTCAAGCTGATGCGTCGAGCTTGAAGGCGAACGATTCTGATTATACCGACAAGACTGCTCAAAAAGAAGAGAAAACTACAGAGAAGTCAATAATGGAGGATGCGGAGATTGAAGATGATGCTTCCGGTTTGAGAACAGAGAGTTCTGATTTTGCTGACGACTTTGTTCAGGTAAAAGAGAAAACTCGAGAGAAGATTCAAGAAGATACTCCTAGTTTGAGGGCAGAGAACTCTGATTTTAGTGACGAGACTGCTAGTAAAGAAGAGGCTGACAAGACTGGTAAAAAAGAAGAGAAGTCAGTAGTTGAGAAGGATGAGAAGATGAAAGATGACTCAACCGGTTTGATGGCTGATGATTCTGATTGTGCCAATGACTCTGCTCAGGAAGAAGAGAAAACTCCAGAGAAGTCAGTAACTGAGAAGATTGAAGAAGGTGGTTCTGATTGTGCCAATGACTCTGCTCGGAAAGAAGAGAAAACCCCAGAGGAGTCAATAACTCAGAAGATTGAAAAAGATGATTCTGATTGTGCCAATGACTCTGCTCTGGAAAATGAGAAAATCCCAAAGGAGTCAATAGCTGAGAAGATTGAAGGAGGTGCATCTAGTTCAAGGTCAGTGAATTCTGATTTTGCAGATGAGACTGCTAAAGTTCCCAACAACCATGTTTTGGCCAAAGAGTCTGGGAAGAAAGAACAGGAAGCTAAGAAAGAGAGTATTCAAGCGAAAGGACTTCCAGAATTCCAGCCTACATCACGGCATGCGTCGTCATCTGCTAAAATTACAAAGCCTGCCTCTAGTCCTGCTCCTTCTGCTCGTCCAGCTGGTCTTGGACGTGCTGCTCCACTTTTAGACCCTGCACCTCGAGCAGTGCAGCAGCCTCGTGTAAATGGAACTGTGTCACAGATGCAAACCCAACATATGGAAGATTCTAATGGGGAAACTGAGGAGTACGACGAGACTCGTGAAACATTGCAAATGATACGGGTGAAATTTTTGCGGCTAGCACATAGGCTCGGGCAGACTCCCCATAATGTTGTTGTGGCACAGGTTTTGTACA
>JAYMTF010004584.1:0-12922 GCA_036897485.1 Pelargonium nanum | reverse complement strand
TTTCACCATGTTAGATTTCATGTTTTTCCTAGTTTGCTTTAGTTGGTTTGTTTCTTTTTTGTTTCTTAACTTCTGTAAGCCTTTTTGGCCCTCGGAGATTTTAAAAATGAAAAATGAAATATTATAGGTATAAAATCACAATTATAATATGTTTAATTTAACTTTCCTAACAAAATTAGGAGGGAGAGGAAGGTTGCTGGAAGGTTATGGCCCTGGGAGAGTGTGCATCATCAAGAATTTGAATTGAGTCACCGGTTCCGTACAGGTAAAGGATAAGGAAATTACCGACAGTTGTGGGTGGACCGATTGGCCGTTGGCAGGTAAGGGTTTAGGACAGCCTGTAATGATTCGCTTTCCGATTCGGCGACCGCTCTCGTCGTCTTGTGCCACCTCACCATTTCCGTGCGCCTGTCTTTTTTACATTTCCCATTTTCAAAAATAAAAATCTGACACCAAAATGCTCTACAGCCTGTCTCTCAGTCAAACTATACTCTCCCAATCCCATATTCTCTCTTTTATGTACCCAAACTGGAGGGCGTGAAACACACGCTCCTTGCTGAGAGTGTCGTTTTCAAAACGAAGTGGAAGAGCCTGAGTGAGTTGTGTAAATCAGTGCAAGTGAGATGTGACGCGTGTCCGTTTTACAGCTGTATCGCAAGCCCAAACTCCCAAACCAAACGCCTAAGCGGTGCCCAATTACCTTTCAGGTTTGACCTGCCCAGCCGGTCACCGGTCACCTTCTCTCTCCCCACCTATATAAACCGTCCTCTCTTCACTCAACGTGCAAAAATCTTGTTTGTTATGGCCGCGACTGTGAGTAGAAAAGATATGGATCGGATAAAGGGACCATGGAGTCCGGAAGAAGACGAGGCTCTGCAACAGCTGGTCCAGAAGCACGGGCCGAGAAACTGGTCCCTCATCAGCAAGTCCATTCCGGGACGCTCCGGCAAGTCGTGCCGGCTCCGGTGGTGCAACCAGCTCTCGCCGCAGGTGGAGCACCGTCCATTTTCGCCTCAGGAGGACGACACCATTATCAGAGCCCACGCGCGGTTCGGGAACAAGTGGGCCACCATCGCCAGGCTCCTCAACGGCCGCACGGATAACGCCATTAAGAACCACTGGAACTCCACCTTGAAGCGCCGCTGCTCCTCCATCGAAGAAAGCGCCGACACCAGGCCGCTCAAGAGATCGGTCTCGACCGGGCTGTACATGAATCCGGGAAGCCCGTCCGGGTCGGATGTGAGCGATTCTAGCGTTCCGGATCGGTCGGTTTACCGGGCGGCGGGGACCGCCTCGTCTTCCGACGATCCGCCGACGTCGCTGTCTCTGTCACTGTCGCTTCCTGGCGAGGTCTCGAATCGTGTCCCGGAGGCGAATCAAATGAGTGTGATGCCGGAGCAGAAGAAGGTTGAGGTGATGGAGAATAGGTTTAGCAGAGAGTTGATGGGGGTGTTGCAGGAGATGATAAGGAAGGAGGTGAGGAGTTACATGGATGAGAGTGGTGGTGGAGGGATGTGCTCGCAGGCGGCGACCGATGGGATTAGGAACATTGTTATGAATCGAATCGGGATATGGAAGATCGAGTAGTGGTTGTTAATTAGGGTCTCAATCGATATGTAGAAATTAATTTTGGTTAGTGTACAGAGAAGAGAAGAGAGAGAGAGATGGGCAAAAGTTTAGAGAAACTACTCTATCTTGTTCTGTTAAACAGACATCTCTGAAATGGAAATATGCCTCTCAAAAAAGTTGAATTCAAGTTGTTTACTTGCTTTTAGTTTCAACTCAATCTTGTCTGTTATTAATTTTAGTTTTGAATGATAAAGTAAACAAAATAGGATATTTGAATTAATATGGATACTAGGATAGGAAGAAGATAGCAAGTATTATGACTAAAATATCTAGTAAAAAAGACTATTAATAAACACAAAAGCAGTTTTGTGGTTGCGGTTGCAATTAATTGAAGGCTTGTTATGGTTAGGAAGTGGTGAAGAAATGCAAATTATTTTGTGTTTGTCAAATGTGGTTGGTTAGTAGTAACTAGAAAGATCTGGATGGAACTGATTAATAATATACTATCTCCTGTAAGCAAGTCGGTGATTACTGGTTTATTTCTAATTCCAAATAAACACGTGCCACGATAACAGCGTACAAGTAGTAATAGCTACAAAAGGAAGTAATGCTGTAAGATTTCATTAGAAACCGTTTCAACTTTTTACAGGTTGATTCTTGAAAAAATAAAAAATGCATGGCTTGTAGTGTATGTATATGGCATGTCATTATATACAACTATCTAAAATCCAGCAATTACTTCTTCATGTATGGAGGATTGGCTAAAGAAATGAAACTACAAACTAAAAGTGTGCACTAATGACCTATGAAGATGTGGCTTCCATGGTGGTTGGGCTTGTTTCTTGTTCACTTGGCAAAACCAATCTCAGCTTGATGATATTAACCAGATGATGCAAGTCTTCCTTCCAGGACCATGTCGGGTTATTCAACGCTCGTATTGAATTCAGACAAACAAGAAGTGTTCCACCTTCATGTAAAAGAACCTGCATGTTTTCCAAACAAAACTATATGCTTTAAGCAATAAACTTAAGGTCAGAATCAGAATATATTTTTAACATGTAGACACTGGGCAAAAACATAATAAAGAACTCTATTTATTAGGGTCAGTGAGTCTGATAAAGCCACATGTTTTCCTCCACGTGTACGAGCTTATGTGTTCATGCCATTAATGTTTTCCTCCCGAGATAGTTTTATGTTCATGACATAAATGTGATTTACTTGGAGTATTGAAAAACAATGAGAAGCAGATAAGTAATTGCAAAATTAACTCATACCGTCAACCAAAGTGGAAGAAACCCTAAAACAGAGGGAAGAGCGGCCAAAAATATACAAGATAAAGCAAGTGCCACATTTTGCTTGACCTGCAAGTACACGAGATTAAAGAATCAACCAACATGAAGAGATGACTTTATAAAAACATTTACAAGCATGTTGCAGCAGTTACCAAAGATGTTGTTTGGCGAGATTTGGCAATACAGAAAGGAACACCAGAAATATTGTCCCGCACCAGCAGCACATCTGCAACAGCTATAGCAGTGGCACTAGCGCGTTGAGCAAGCACAATCCCCACAGTTGCAGCAGCAAGAGCTGGTGCATCATTGATACCTTCACCAACCATGATAAGACCTCCCCCTACAATATAATCCCCAAAACATAAAGCCAACAGCTGTTGCAGACTTGCATTTTATGAGATTTTCTTTATGACAAGTTTCAAATTCATATATGCCTTACAGCAATGGAGGACATCATATCTCTAGAAATTGAAGACAAAAACTTTTTTAGGAAATTGATTATTAAAAGAACATACCACAAGAAGATATGTATTTAGATTTTGGGACATAATTAAATGTTTCTCAGCAATCATCATAAACTCACCCATATCATTTGAGATGCTCTTTGCATGAGTGAGTTTATCCTCGGGTTTCAGGCTGCAGTGAACTTCACTGATACCAACAGAATTCGCGACTCTCCATGCACTTGACTCATGGTCACCAGTTAGCATCATTATACGGAGCTTTGCTCTATCCTTTAATTCTGCTATTACATCTGCTACTCCTGGTCGAGGCTTATCCTCGAGGTGAATCAATGTTACCTGTACAAAGACAGTTGCGAAAGTGTTGTCCTCAACTTCTCATGATATATGAAATTGCAGAACTATGATGTTGTATAACGCAAAGTAAAAATAGAGATTAAACATAAACTTGCATGATCATTACTATAAATAGATTATGGATGGCTCGTTACCATGGCTCCTTGTCTTCCCATAAGAAAGATTCCCTCTTTAATCATGAAATTCCTTGATTTTTATTCCTTGAGTAATATTTTTATTTCATTTCTAGTTAAATTATAGATATAAAAGCATGAAGGATCTCTATTTTTATTTGCTTTAAAAGTTTGAAGGTCAAATTATTTATTGAACCGTAGAAAACTACATATCTTAGCATAAAGAAATCGAATATGTTACCTTTTCATCTATGGAGAGAGCAGCATGAACAAAGTCATCTCCAAAAGAAGATGAATTAACAGCTTCCTTTATCTTCTTTGACTCATCTTCAGATTTACAAACTGATGTAATAAACTCTACAGAGCCAAGCAATGCTTTCAACAATTTACCCTCTCTATTTCCTGACTGTAGCACACCACGAAATTGTGTATATTAAGTTTACCTATTACGTCCAAAAGTTAATATGAAGGTTGGAGTGAAACAAAGAAATACTTCCAAAGCCCAAATCATGCTTTTAGACCTTTAGCTTATCTAAAAATGTCATAATAGATATGTGTGACTGCACCATAAGTGCATACACATCAGCTAAAATGATGTCATTTTCATCAACTGCACAGAATAATATTCAATACGCATTCATGCTTTGAAGTGACCGAGAGTCATACACTTATGAAATTTCCGTAGGAAAACAACTTTGCCAGATTACAGTAGATACATGTTGACCACGAAGAAAAACCATAGATGAAAGTCCAGGCGGGCAAAATAAAATTTCAAGATTTGTAGGCCATCAAAAGTAGAGCCTAGGATCCACTAGCTAAACAGGCTCAAAACTAAACCATATAGAGGAGGGAAAAGGAAAGATAGAAAAGGTCAAGTCTACACTAAATTCACCTTCTTTAAGACAATGTACAATCCATCCTATCATCCAGGTACATAGTTGAAGTGTTGACCCGGACCCTAATGATGCTGAAGAATCTTATGCTCCGGTGCCATGACATATTTTATCATACCAATAGATAGGTGCCATAAATAAATCAAATGATCCTAACAGTGAGAAATGGTGCCACAAGGGCAGTTGAAATAGTTATGATCAATAGACTTATGTGTTTCTTCAGTACAGCTTAAAATCACGATGATGCTGATGTATATGGTAACAAGAATACACTGACCTCAATGTTGTTGAGAGTCGCAGTAAGACCTCTACCAGGAAAACATTCAAAATTTTGAACAGAAATAGGAGGAAGGTCTTTTCCTACACTATGGTCTACAACGGCTCTGCAACAAACACAAAAACAACAGGTAAATACTTAAACCAGAAAGTAACAGTAAACAGCAATTCAAACCTAATTGAAAATAAGTTAGCATGGATAGGTATAAAGAACTTGGAATTTCTTTGAACATGTGACAGCAACAAACATATTGGTCATTAGAAGCTATATGATGACACAAGAAACGTTATTATATTTCTATATGAATTAAGACTGTTAAGCGTCACTGTAAATGTAACAGTACAAATAAGATTAGAGCATGCAATTAATCAATCAATCTACAGCAATAATCCAAATACAAAATATATCACTTGAAAATGACAAAGCAGACTCAAAGTTTTATCAAACCATTGCAACCTAACGGGAATAAATAAATAAAAAAACAAATAATGTTGAAATGAACAAAATAAAAGATGCATGAGAATGTTTATCATTCTCAAGTAAAAGGACATTCAATGATGGAGTAAGGCCCATAAGAAAGATGGGACTAGAGTACTGAAAATGATGAGGTGGTCATGGGAAGCGTCAATTAAATATAGCACCAGAATTATGTAAACAAAAATTCCTGTTTAACAATACAACAGTACCTTCCAATGGGGTGTGTAGTACCCTTTTCCATTGCAGCTGCTACAGCTAGAGCTTCTTGCTCACAGCTGGGAAAACAACAGGAAGAAGAATCTGACGTGTTATTTCTGACCCTATGGCCATAAATTGGTTCAATTGCTTTGAACATAAGCCCCCCAGTAGTCAATGTCCCAGTTTTATCAAAAGCAATAGTATGGCAAGAAGCTAGAGCATCTAAGACATGGCCACCTTTCAGCAATATGCCCTGAAAACAATAAAAGTGCCGTGGCTGTTAGAAGATGTGCATCTCACACATAGTTCAGCTATTCATAATCCCACTTTATTATTTCAGGTGAACCAGTAGATAACACTTTCTAGAAATATTCCTAAGAGAAATAAATGTGCATTGGTCATTCTATAACAAGAATACATTAAATCTACCATCTACTTTCCAGCATTATACTGGATGCTTCAGTAGAAAAATCATACTTCCATGTGAAGCAGTAACATAAATTTACATGAACGGTGCAAGATAATTATCAGAGTGTTCACAAAGACGAAGAAAAAAGAAACCACAAAAAAAATGCGGAACCTGAAAAAACAAAGAGGCAGGACGGACCCTCTTGACACACTGCATGAACTTGAGATCACGTATTAACTAACAGAAAGAAAGAAGCATTTTGTGACCTCTATATCAATACAATGAAAAAAGTAGAAAATTTTAAAAGCTAGGACCAGTCGGACACTTCTGCTAAAATTTTGGCATCACATACCTGTCTACTAGTGTTGGCCCATGTTTCACAAGTGGGAAGGAAAAAAAAAACACTTCCATTCACCAAAAAGAAAGTTCAAAATTGTGAAATGTAGGTATGTTTCTAAACCGACTTTGACATATTGACAATATGGGGGAGTGTTTTGAATCTAGATTTGAGATTTGTGGTTATCAACACTACAAATCCACATTCACAGATGTAGGGCTCATGATATAAATTATGTAATTACATAATGTTGATGAAGACTATAATGAGCACAATACTATCAACATCAAATTCCACAAATTGCCCCAATTAATAGTTTTAGATCATATCCAGTCAAATTTTCCCAAACAAGAGATGCTATATCTAGAATGCTTCTGTATAGTGGAAACGCGAAATTTAGAACGCAGCACTTCATTTTGATTGTTAGTAGATGATACCTTTCTTGCACAGGAACTAATAGCAGTAGCATAAGCCAATGGAGCCACAGCCAAGGCACACGGTGATGCTGCCACCATGAGCCCCAATGCTCTGTAAACTGAACCTCTGCAAACTACATTAACAAAAACATAGTAAGAACACTGAGGACAAACATGTCCTTGAATAGATAAATTTTGAGGCTCCACAAATAAACCCATTTAAGTTTATTGAGAGAGAAGTTCCATCAGAATTCAGAACCCTTTTCAGGAAAGCAACTTGTACAAGAAACTAGTAGTTATCGTGAATTGTGCTTACACGCACATGCAAGCGCGCACACAAAAAAATATATAAAAACTTGTGCAAACACTTGCAACCATACCAATCCAAATGCCATCGCATCCGCATAATAACATAGTTAGCACAAGACACGAAAATGCAAATAATGAGAAGAATTAGCAGAAAGCACGCAAAAATAGTGAAATTTGACCAACTTACCTGATGTGCAAAGGAACGGCCACTTAAAAAGAAATGGTCCAAGAAGCGCAATGGCTACAGATAAGACAACAACAACCTTACTATAACGCTCCCCAAATTCATCCAGCCACCTTTGAAGTTTCGGTTTATTCAATTGGGCTTCCTCAGTCAACTGCACAATCCGGCTAAGCGTTGACTCTTTCCATGTCTTTGTCGCCTGCATGGAAATTTATGGCTATTGGGAACAAGGAAAGCACAAAGCTACAACTCGCTGCCACTTTCAGCACTCAATAACCATCAAAACAACCCTACTAACCCAAAGCACAAGCTAATTCTAGATGTCAGAATCACATGTATCCCGTGAAATGTTATAAATCCTCTGAATGAAATTCTAAGAGAGCAAAGTTTCACAACACCTATGAATTTTCCTACTAGTATATAAGAACTCATAAATTTTACAAGCAGTTAATTCTGAAACAACAAGGAAATCAAATGTCAATTTCTTTCTACAAATCCACACCTATTTAAGTTTAAACATACACAGATTAATAAACATACCTTCACAATCATCCTCCCGTCCAAGTTCCTTGCACCACCTGGAATTCTATCTCCAACTTTTGCTTCTAATGGTTTGACTTCACCTGTCAAGTGCTCGATAGTAATTGTCGCACTGCCTTGGATAACTTGACAATCTACAGGCACCGACTAATAACAACAGTGCAAATTTAAATGCAATATTCAAATGCAATTCATCTACTTAAAATATTTAGACAGTAAACATTGGCATGTGCGTTTTGAAGGCTAAAGTCACATAAGAAGCAAGATTGGAAGATCCATAGATTTATCAGAACAATTATAAAATAAAATAAAAAACAAGTTTTGTCACGAAGAAAATGAGAAATGGTGAGAATATAATAAAATATGCATATCAGTAATACAATAAAAGTTAATAATATGTGTAATTTATAGCTAATATGATCACCTTCTAAATCTTAACATACAAGAGGGACAATATAGAATTAACACATCAATTTCTCACTCATATCCAATATAGGATCATCTAATAATGTGCACATTTTCCTTTGATTTAATCCTCCCAACTTCTGTTCTTAAAATATGTGATCATAATAATGTAAACTTGACATCTCATCTAAGCAGTACCTCACCATACACCCCCTATCCTATTCATACAAATGTAAGCTTATGACAAGAACAAAAAAACATAGTGACTGTATTTGTGGGGCATCTAAAATGGTAGCAACAACATATTTAGAGAAACTCAGCATCATTACAGAACAAGGCTTGTGTACCAGCAACCTAAATCTTACGAAAAATGACTGAAGGAATTGGAGAGGAAATTTCACAGAATTTGGGCATATGTCAAAACTATGATGGCTTATTAATTAAAACAAGACAGGTGATTCAATTTTCAAGTAACAGGTCCTGGGGTTATTAGGAACTTGTGTTCATTGATAGCCATTTAGTAGGTTATAATAGTAAGATGCAGTTTAACAATATCATACCGACTCAACTGAGGTCGGAAAGGCTAACAGTCCAAGAAACTGATACAAAACTCCTCTTTAAACTGGAATGTCAGTGGTGCTATAAAAATAGTCAATGTAGCCAATTTGAAGTCAACAGCCTTTGAGCCAGATGGCATTCCTCCTCAATTTCAAACAGAAAGGTCATTAGTTTTTCTTCTTCCTAATTTCCTAAGAGAAACAAATATAAAATGGGATCCGAACTAGAGGATTAAGAAGGGTTCTCACAAGGAAGAAAGTGGTAAGAGTTTTGCATCACAAACCTCGCCAGCTCCAACCAAAATATATGAGCCCACTTCTACGTCGTGCACTGGAACTCTCTCATACGCCAAATCAGAGAAATTTGGTAGTTTATCATCATTCACTTCCAATACAAGGACGTAATCAGGATAGTTTTCTTTCAATTCTTTAACGTCAATCATAGAACGGCTAGTAAAATATTCTTCAGCTGCAGCCATGCCACAACACATTAAATAAATAAAAAATTAACACCTCAGAAAAGGTTGTGGATCTATACACCAGTTTGAATTTTGGAATGGTTACCTATATGAGCCATATTAAACATTGCAAGAAGTAGCCCTCCTTCCAAAGTGTTCCCCATAAATACTGATGCAAAAGCAGCAAGAGCCATCAAAACATGAATGTTTACTGTTCCACCAGCAAGATCAGTAAGAGCATCAAGTGCTGCTGAGATCTGATAAGAAGAATAGTATCTCATTTTAAACCAAAAGAATCAAAACTCAGAACCTACATACTGAAATGTATAAAGAGAAATTCCTTGGATATAGAGATATTTCGCAATGCTGAACATGATGAAATCACTAAGCATACTATGGGAAAAACAGGATACTGGCAGTGTTTCCAAGCAAGGTACAGGATAAACTAGCTTCTCCATGAGCTTTTTTCCTTCTACTCAACTGAGTTCTTCACTTCATTCTAATTTCAAATAATGACCGTTTGAGAAACTACTAAGGTGGAAAGCTATGTACATATGCGATTTGGTAGGAGGATTCCAACTAATTTCCCCTACCTATTCTTATCATTGTTTCTATCAACTTCCAAAGTAAGACAAGTTCAAGCAAAAACTAAAGTCACAGATGGAAATTGAAGCTCGGATAGAGAACAAAGCCTTACTCCAACGAGCGGGAATGCAACTAGAAGGAAGGCATTCTGTAGAGGCTTCACCGCCGCGGTCTTCGGCAGCAAGTACGGACACGCAGCCGAGAGCAGAAACAAAGCCGTGGAGCAGCAACACAGCTGCAAGTTCTCCCTCAAGAAATTGGCCATGTCCGCCCATCGAGTGGCCTTGGCGAATCCAATGAGCGCCTTCTGCGGCCCAGTGAGTTCCACACCAGCTTCTCCGTGATGGTGGTGGTGATGATGATGATGATGATGGTGATGATGGTCGTGGTGGTCATGACTAGCGCTATGGCGGTGGTCGTGGTGATAATCGGCGGCCTGGGCGGTGCAACGGACAGTACGGATGCGGATGATGGAAGAAGCGCGGTAGTGAGCGGCGGACGATCGGAAGGCGCGGTTGAGGGTTAGAGGAGAGGGTGGGAGACGAGCAGAAATGGTGGGGCGAGTGAGGAGCATCGGCGATCGGAATTTGGCCGGAGATGGACGGATCGAATTGGGGAGGGTTTCCATGGAGAAAATAATTGGGGTTTTGGAGCGTTCACGGTTCAGAGGCCATAAGAGGAAGAGAGAGTGGAGGTGTCGTAGTCGCAGTCATGGAATCAACATCATGAGCTCATTTTGGGGAAATGGCTGTGGGTGTGGTTTGTGGCCAGTTGGGTTGGTGCTTGCGTGTGGCTCTGTCCATTCTATTCTGTATCCTCCGCTCTGGACGCTCGATTTTGACACGTCGGATTGTTGACCTTCCATCTTAATTTATGAAGCAGTTAGGCATCGGCCATTGTGGATTATAATGGCATGGAGTACATGACATTAGAGTTAATAATTTAGAAATGTTGGGTGAGATTTATATGGTAAAATTTCAAGTCGAATAGAATTGAAATAATGTGCCGAATAAGCACAAATTATGCATTAAAACTAAAATTCGACATATGACCCTAAATTTGAACGAATCTGACATTGGTATTTCTATCTCACCATGTACAAAATTCGTTGAGAGATAACTACCCACAAATGAAATAATAAAAAAGCCATGTGTGCGGAAAATCATATGTTCAGATACTAGCTTTATGGAGTATGGGCTCATGAAAGTCCTTGAGCGAGCTACAACGCGTATGACATGATCCAAAAGAGAAAATGCAGAAGTAGAGCTCTATAGTGCAAGTGTGGCCAAATATGCAGGTGACATCGTCTAGAAGGGATTTTCTAAAGTGATGTTGAGGAAGCGCCTCAAGGAGGGAGAGATGCTTCGGCATTGAGAATGCTTCAAAAATGATTCATAAGAGTGACACGAGGGAGCATGCTTTGGAATCTCCTTTGGCGCAGAGGAGGCCATCTAGGAACACTTGTATTCTGCACTCACAAGTTCCTCATGTGGAATCCATTTGTTTGTCTTAAATTCCTTACTAAATGCCAAAATGAATTCTCAAAAGGTCACTCATTCCACTGTCATCTACAACTAGCTAGACACATTAACTGTAGAGGTTCTACAAGACATGTTGTCATTGTAGGACTGATCCCTTGTGCTGATACAATTGAAGAACATATATATATATATAACAATTAGTCTTCTTTGTATCTGGTGGACACGTCGATCATAACTTTGGGTTGTGTTCCCTTTGAGCCCATGATGTTGTTAGGACTCAATTATTGATATGGCCTATAGAAACCATGTCTCATTCTCATTAGTCGATTCGAGTTTTGATTTTTGTTTAACATCAATGGGGAATTTGATGGTAGCCACATAAAGCTCATAAGTGTGTGAAAAGGTGTTGGGTTTTCATAACTCTCCAAATTGGTAAATTTTCAGACTTGTGATCCGTCTTTGACCTCAAGTGTCAATTTGGACCTTGAGCTCATTGTTCGAATTACTTATGTAATTTTGAGTATCATCACATTACTATTTTCTGTACTCCAAGCACAACGTTATTACACAATACACATATATAAAATCACATATATTAATTTTATTGAAACAAGAAAAATCACAGATACTAATTTTATTTAAACAATCAACTTTCATGAAGTTATAAAGTTGATTTTTTTATGAAATTCCAATATTACTAATAATCATTCAATTACATTACCACAAATATCCAGGAATCCAATTCTCATGATCATCACTAAGCAAAAAACCATCATCCGTTGCCAACCAGTAGCAGTTTCCAGTGGAGTCAAACCTGTGATCATCTCCTCTTCCTGCATCAAACACATCGAAAGATACATTGCGGTCTCCCCAAGTCCAATGGCAAAAATATAGCGTTCTTCTGAAAAATTGTATGTGAAAACTCCAATTAAACTCTTGTCCGACGTTGAGTGAGCTAGTGCTCACCAAGGTCGTCGTCTTTGGATTGACATCGGACTACCAACGGCTTATCATTGCTGCTTATGCCATTGATAACGTGAACCTTGAACTTGGAAAATACATTTACCGCATCTGCTGAAAAACTCATGCATATTAAAAAGAAAAGCGCGGTAAATGCAAGTTTTTTGCAATACATCTTTTCTTCTTGCAAGTGAATGAAATGAAGTAGAATTTTTTTGTGTTCCCATGGGATTTTATATTTAAGCACACATGAAATAAATAATGGTAAATTCCAAATTTCTCTTTACAATGAACATGCATGAACCTCTTACATTTATGTCATAATTTATATATTTTTTTCAACGAGCGGTACCTTTTATGTCATAATTAATATCTGTTTCCTATGTATAGTAATTGTATTTAATTTTTCTTAATGAGCTTCATGTATCAATCTCTTGTCCATTTAAAAATTATTTAGTCTTCTAAATCATCATGCAATCTAGGGAATGTTCCTATTTGATACCTTAATTATACACTAGTAAAAATACCCGTGCGATGCACGGGTTGTATATACAAATATATTTAAAATTAAGTATATAAAAATGAATTTATATTTAATGTGTTATTTATGAAATATTGTTAAATATTTGTGATCATTTTTATGC
>JAYMTF010004583.1:0-12923 GCA_036897485.1 Pelargonium nanum | reverse complement strand
TCAAATTGAGTACTACTTAGACCATTTCATCAAACTTTGATAACCAAAATGACCCGATACAACTTAAATCATGTAATATATTTCTTAAAAATATTCAGATCTGTTAAATCTGCTTATTTTACACTAAGATAATATATTTTTATTTGAACTCCTTTGAAACTGGATTCATATTACTTTTTTCAATTTGAATTTGATTCGAAATCTGAATTGTCAACTATAACTAGAATGACCTATATTATAGAATAAAAAATTATAAAATTGTTCCATATCATAGTGAGTGTCCCGTTTCACTTGATTTTTTGTTTCCAAAACGAGTGTTCTCCAACTTTTGGTAAGTTATACATAAACTGTTAATTGTTTATTGTAATAAGTTAGATTGTAATCATATAATTGCGAGGAACAACGCTATTTTCAACAAGGAGGATGCGGATGTTGTTCTCTCCAAGATCATTGCTCATTCTTTTAATTTGGTCTTGATCACCTCCAAGGGCTGGGCCCATCTCCCAAATTTGGAGAAGCTCCCATTTCATATGCAAATTCATGTTCTCAAATTTCATGATGTAGCTGTATTTTTCGCCCCCTGATTGGGTGCTTTTAAATAAAAAATATTGTTTGATGATAAAAAGAAAAACAAATTCTCACTATTTTTTTTTGCAAAAAAATATAAGAAGACCAATTTTAGGACATAGTGAGTATTTAAATATGTGGTTGACTCATATCTAGTTTAGATCATCCCAACTCACAAATTTGGTCTTAACTATACAATAGATTGGATTGAGATTGTTTTAGTAACAAAACATTCTGTACGATAGTTGCAACAGATCATGCGACAAAATCTCCAGTTGAGAAAGAACATTTAGAAGACGAGAGATAATCAAATATTAGTGGCTTCAAATATTTATATTATGCAAAATTGTTTGAGACTTAAGTTGCATGATAGGTAACACGTTATCTTATACACCTCCATATGTTCAAAGAAGTACAATTTCCACAAGATTAATGATATGTAAATCAATATATTAAAAGGTCTCTATCAAAATTCCAATCTTAACTTAAATAACAAAATGCAACCCTTCCAAGGCACTTCAAATTATGATTAAAATTGGATCAACCGTCACATTTATTCACTTCCTTGGTACATAGTATAAGACGTATATTACTTGCAAATGTGAGCAACAAAAAATAGAGGCTTGAGAATGATATATGTAGTGTACGTTACAGTATTATCTTAGGTGTAAAGGCAATTTTTAATTGGGTGATAATGACGTATTAATTATATAACTGAAGAAAATGGCAAGCCGTTAGGTGAGGCAATGAGGGAATTAATATATTTAATATGTCCATTTTAATTCCAAAGTCCAACCTTCCCCTCAAGACCATGTGTTTCTTCATCTATATTCAATTAATTTCATTAAATAATAATATAATGTATCACTCATGATGATTTTTGTGGGTTCACTTCACTTTTCTGAGTAGGTCGAAGAGACGATGTTATCATTACAACTTTGATTTCTCAATTTCTTTGATGGTCCCTTCCATTATCATCTTTCTTAGTTCTGTTAATTGACGGGTCAAATAGTACCGTCAATTTGGACATGAATTTACAGTTATCTGAAATTTAATCCGACTTAAAATTGATTCGACCAATTCTTTTATAAAATGATTTGAAATTTTGATATGTTCGAATTGTCGTCTCTATTGCACAAAACCATTAAAAGTGGGGGTGTTTTTTTCAACAATTGATGTTTTATTCTTGCTGATCATCCATATCACTACCATTCACTGACAAGTAATTGAAGATTCTTTCATGTTTATGCTTGTGCTTTACGACAAACAATTGCTTGTGGATTCGAAATTTCAAGAAGCCGTTGACTTTTGTTTCATTCTGCTTCAATTCCCACTAAAATGAACAAACAATTGCTTGTGGATTCGAAATTTCAAGAAGCCGTTGACTTTTGTTTGATTCTACTTCACTTCCCACTAAAATGAACCTAACATAACAACAATAATATTCTCAGTTTTCTGATAGAAAGGTTTTTTTATAAGCAAGCATATAAACACTGAACACTGAGACTCGAACTTGAAACTTCGAGAAACAAAATGAAATCATCTACTTGCCCTACTGGTTGTGGTATGGTCTCTTTCCTAAGTACTCGAATAAGCATATGATCAGATCAAATGTCCAATCTCAATACTCGAATTTGAGCAGATTCATTTTCAGTTTTTAGATTTTACATTGGATTGGACATAGTATTTTTTGTAACACACAAGCAGATAGGTAAAGAAACCAGACATTCTTGTACATATATTTGTAAATGATAGCTTTAGCTGCATAAATATATATAGGAAAAGCCTAAACTTCAGAAAAACTGGTGGATCTCTCATCTTCCTCTTTAATGGTGTTGATCATGGTTGCTACTTGCTTGATCCCAGGCCTGGCCTCTGCACAACTATCCACACATTTCAGAGCCACCTGCAGCACATTCACCATCCTCTCCTCGCTCGCGCCTTCCATAACCAACGACTTGTCGAACACTTCTGCTGTCCATTCTTCTCTAACCACTGAGTGAACCCAATTCGCCAACTCGGATCCATTTCTCTGGACCACCTTTCCTGTCAAGAGCTCCAGCAAGATCACACCAAACCCGTATATGTCCTCTCTGAAGGCACTTGATTCACCTTTGAACAGATATTTGATAGTACTAGGTTCTTCCTCGTCCGCTGGCATCAAACCATACTCACTTATGCACGGTTCCATGTTCTTGTTGAATAGTATGTTGCTGGATTTCAGGTTTCCATGAGCAATCCCATCTTGATGCAGCTCCTGATGTGCATAGGCCAATGCACCAGCAATTCTTGTCATGGCGCCGAGCCTGCTGGCCCAGTCAAATGCTTGTCCCGAAGCTGAAAATGCGAGTATATGAGTTTTCTATTTGAAAAATTCAAAATAACAGTTTTCCATTTCCAGTAACTATGCAGCTAAACAAGTTTTCCAGTTTTCTGGAAATCTGGAGGAAATACTAAATAACTAAACAGACCCTAAAAGATAGTAACCAAGTATTGAAGTATGTACAAGGTTTTGAAAATTACCATGGAGAAGCTTGAAGAGGCTTCCGTTTTGCTGATATTTGTAGACCAAAAGCTTTTCGTGTTTGGAGCTGTAGAAGGCTATGGCTGGCAAGAGATTCGGGTGCTTCACTTGATCTATTCTCTGCATCCTCTCCTTGAAGTCATTGTTTGAAATTGCCCAATCTTTTATTCTTTTGACAACTAGGGTCATGCCATTCCCAAAGGTGACCTTATAGAGTGTCCCATGCTTTCCTCTTCCCAGCAACTCGGCGGGAGCTCTCAGCAGATCCTCGAATTCCAATCCATTCATTGATGGACTCTTGAGAAGTACCACTGATGAGGAAACTAGGCTCTGATCAATGGACACTCCTGAAAATTCTGGCTGTCTGATCGCTTCTTCGGTCTTGACTTCACTTGATAAAACAGTACTAGACTTGTAGTTTCCATCTCCATTTGCTGCTGCTGATTCGTTCTTTGCTTGTTCATCTTTCACTTCTATCTTCTTCCGCTTGCAGAGGCTGAAAACGAGGAACCCGAGCACAAGCAAACCCAATACTGCATAACCCAAGTACATCAGAATCTGATCTTTTGAGGGAGTTTTTGATTTCTTTCCTAGACATTTTGTTGACAATGGATCTCCAGATAATTCAGGATTGCCCAAGAAGCTGTTTGTATTGAATTGGCCATCCACATCAGGAATGCAACCACTGAAATTGTTGTAGGACACATTGAACTCATCAAGATTGGAGAAATCGAATTCGGGTATTTCTCCACTGAGCTGATTGTGCTGAGCAAGAAACAGATTCAGACCCGAGATCCGGACCAAATTTGGCAAGTTTCCCGAGAAGTTATTGTTCGAAAGATCGAGACTTTTCAGGTTAATCAGCTTGGAAAGTGAGGCCGGGAGGCTTCCAGACATTCGGTTGGAGCTTACGTGCAACTGAGTGAGATACTTACAATTACCAATCTCATCTGGAATACCTCCCACAATGTTGTTGCCATCAATATCAAGAATTGAAAGAGATTTAGCAAGAGATTGGTCTTTGCAGAGAGCACCAGCAGCAAGAGTCCCATTAAGATTCAACCCATCAAGATACAATTTTGTGACAGAAGTATTTTGAGGGTTACATTTTACATGGCTCCACCCATCTGTGCAAGGATCTGAGGTTGAGTCCCAACCAAAAAGGGAAGAGGAATTGGCTTGGCCATCACTATTGGCAAGTGTATTTAGAAAGGTTATCAATGTGCTTCGTACCGATCCATCCACAGAACTTGTGGTATGGACAACGAGGAAGAGGAAGAGTGAAACAAAGAGCACGCAATCGGGAATGCGATGCATTTGAGATGATTTGAGCTACAAGGCAACTGGGTTTGCAAATGTGATGGTTTTTGAATGAATGTATCACTGGAAAAGGAGAATATTCCAATGCCAAGTGATTGCACCATCTGGCTGATTCTACAATGAGAATTTGTATTCTTCTGGTATTTTGCTGAGCAATAAGCTAAAAGCAATAGATGCCGGCTGTTGGGAAACAATTTAAAATAGTTTTGCCAAGAAGAAAATGCCAACATATAGAAGCAGCCAGAAACTGTTGTCATGTCAGTTTCAGTGGAATTAACAATGATCTTCCTAAAGTAGGAGTTCATATAGACACAGAGGTCTTAATTGGTGATCTATGCTAATGAAACATTTGTCAACAACATGGAACAATTACTATAAAAAACAGATCAAATAGTCAATATTTATGGGATCTTGACTCAGTTGCTTAGATATCATCTTATTCCTGAACTGTAAAGCTTAAAATGCAACACATTAGCAAGTATTTTTTTGAAAATTCAATCTAGTTTGAGAGAATATTCAACATTCCAACAACAAATTAAGAATATAGAATTGTTTGATCTGTATCAGAATAAACATAACAAACGACAAAGACAGGCTCAAACCTGAAAATGACATATCTGGTATCTTATTTCTGTAACATTCCATCCACTTTTCTTATCGTCACTCGTATCCAATCCTGCAAAATGCCTGAAGTCGAGAATCAAAGGTTACATGAGTAAAGTAAACATTGCTCTTGCACTCTAGTCTGATGGTATATAGCCAATTTGAATTATACTCAAAATAGTCCCATTAACCATCTCAAATATTGCTGGAAGATGAACACACTATCAGCTAATGACTCAAGCAAGCTGATAATAGAGTACTTGTTATGATTTCCTTTTCATTTATTTTATTCGATACAAATAATGCTAGCAGTTCACAAAAAAAAAAAATACAGCAATTGATGTGCCTTGATTGGAACCTTAAAGACTAGTACATAACTCTTAATTATGCATCTATTCAAGACAAGTTTTATTATGATGTCAAACAAATACTATCTCTTGAAACTCCAGACAAAAAAGCAAATTATAAGATAAACTGAGCATTTTCATTTATGCCACAGGAACACATCATGTAAATTCACAATTGGTCAATTACTTGCAGCCATGATCACTTGACCAGATTCAGACACGAATCAAATTCTGGGATTTTCTTGCTGAAGCCAATTGTTCCGAGGAAGGACATTGTTTTGGCAGGGGATCCCCACATAATTCTGAATTACCCGAGAAGCTACTTGCATTAAATTGGCCACGGACATTAGGAATACAACCAGTAAAATTGTTGAAAGAGACATTGAACCGATGAAAATTGAAAAAATCAAATTTGGGGTATTGCACCACTGAGCTGGTTGTCCTGAGCAAGGAACACATTCAGACCTGAAATATGGGCCAAACTATATCTCGAGTATGAAAAACGAGTGCTATATCACTTGGCTTTGTTAATAATTATTAAAAAAATGTATAGAATATTTTGAAATCTAACGTCGAGATTAGACCTTTTCTTTTTATAAATTATCCCATTTTTTTTATAAGAACAATGAAAGTTACATTGGTCTCTCTTTCATTAGTTGCAAATATATATAGTTGCTATTGATTGCACCCTTTACTTTGCCCTATACAAATCCTGTAATTTACCATTTCAAACACAAAATTGTGACTATTTGGGAATCAGCCAGCCAGCCAATTGATTATTACCAATAAAGATGAGAGACAGTGGTGAGAATTGAGAAAGACACAAGTCACATGACCATTTCAATGATCAACCTTGCAAGGACAGATTCATCCCCACCACCACACCATAGTGATATTTCATGAAACCATGCTCTCTCATTTTCCCCTCTTGGTTTTTGCAATTGGGTCACACACCCTTAAAAAGGTAGGGCACATATAGAAAAAAGGTCACTTTTTTTCTTTTTTTCTATTAATTGACATGCAACTTTGGCTCTTTTTCCAAGTCCCCACCCCAATCTAACCCATGATTAGATCCAGCTTTTTGTGATTCGGTACATTCAAGATTTGAGACATTCGTAATCGGGACATCCGTGATTCGGGACATTCGTAAAACGAGACATTCGTAATCGGGACATTCATAATTCGGGATATTCGTGATTCGAGACATTCGTAATCGGCACATTCGTATTCGGGACATTCCTAAGTCGGGATTCGACATTCGTATTCGGGTAATTCTTTAATCAGGATTCGTGCGTGTTAAGGAACATTCGTGATTCGGGATAATCCTGATTCGGGACATTCGTATTCAGGACTTTCGTAATTCGGGACATTCGTAATCGGGACATTTGCAAGTCGGGACATTCGTAATTCGAGACATTCATATTCGGGAGATTCGTGATTCGGGACATTCGAAATTCATGACATTCGTAAATCGGGACATTCGTAAATCGAGACACATGTATCAGTACATTCGTTTCGGAACATTAGTATTCGGCACATTCGTATTTGGCACATTCGTAATCGGGACATTCCTAATTCGTAACATTCGTAAATCGGGACATTAGTAATCGGGACATTCGTAATAGGGACATAAGTGATTCGGGACATTCGTATTCAAAACATTCATAATTCGGGACATTCGTAATAAGGGACATTCGTATTCGCGACATTCGTAATCGGGAGATAAGTGATTCGGAACATTCGTAAACTAGGACATTCGTAATCAGGACATTCGTGATTCGGGACAGTCGTAAATCGAGACAATCGTAAGTCTGAACATTTGTACTCGAAACATTCGTATTCGGAACATTCGTAATCGGGAAATTCGTAAGTCAGGACATTCGTATTTGGGACATTCGTAATCGGGGCATTCGTAATTCGGGACATTCGTATTCGTGACATTCGTAATTGGGACATTCGTATTCTGGACATTCGTATGTGGGGACATTTGTAAATCGGGGCATTCTTATTTGGGGCATTCGAATATCGGGACATTCCTATTCGGGACATTCCTAATCGGGACATTTGTGATTTAGGACATTCGTAATTTTGGAAAATCGTAATCGGGAGATAAGTGATTTGGAACATTCGTAAACGGGACATTCGTGATTTGGAACATTCGTAAATCGAGACAATCGTAAGTCTGAACATTCATATTCGGGACACACGTATTCGGGACATTCGTAATCAAGACAATCGTATTCGGGACATTCATATATCAGGACATTCGTAATCAAGACATTTGTAGATCGGGATATTCGTAATCGGGACATTCGTATATCGGGATATTCGTAATCGGGACATTCGTATATTGGGACATTCATAAACAGGAAATTCGTATATCGGGACTATCGTATTTGGGACATTCGTATTCAGGACATTCGTATATCGGGACATTCGTAAGTCGGGAAATTCGTAATTTTGACATTATTCGAGACATTCGTAAATCGGAATATTCGTAATTGGGACATTAGTATTCGTGACATCCGTAATCAGGAGATTCATAAGTCAGGACATTCGTATTCGGGGCATTCGTAATACGGGACATTCGTATTCGGGACATTCGTAATTCGGGACACTCGTAATTCGGGACACTCGTATTCGCGACATTGGTAATCAGGACATTCATATTCGGGACATTCGTAATCGAGAGATAAGTTATTCGGAATATTCGTAAACCGAGACATTTGTATTTTGGACATTCGTGATTCGGGACATTCGTAAATCGGGACAATCGTAAGTCTGGACATTTATACACGGAACATTCGTATTCAGGACATTCGTAATCGGGAGATTCGTACGTCAGAACATTCGTATTCGGGACATTCGTAAATCGGGACATTCTTATTCGAGACATTCGTATTCGGGTCATTCGTAATTTGGGACATTCGTAATCGTATATCGAACATTCCTATATCGGGTCATTCGTATATCGGGACATTGGAATTCGGGACATTCGTATATCAGGACATTCGTAAACAAGGACATTCGTAATCGGGACATTCGTATATCGGGATATTCGTATATCGGGACATTCGAATTCAGGACATTCGTATTCGGGATATTTGTATTCAGGACATTCGTATTCGGGAAATTCTTATATAAGGACATTCGTAAAACGGGACATTCGTATTTGGGACATTTGTATATTAGGACATTCGTATTCGGGACATTCGTAAATCACGACACTCGTAATACGGGATATTCATAATCGGGACACTCGTATTCGCGACATCGATAATCGGGACACTCGTAATACGGGACATTCGTAATCAGAACATTCGTAATCGAGACATTCGTATTCACGACATTAGTAATCGGGACATTGGTAATCGAGAGATAAGTTATTCGGAATATTCGTAAACCGGGACATTTGTATTTGGGACATTCGTGATTCCGGGCATTCGTAAATCGGGACAATCGTATGTCTGGACATTTATACTCGAAACATTCGTATTCGGGACATTTGTATAAGGCACATTCGTATTCAGGACATTCGTAATCGGGAGATTCGCGTATTCGGGACATTCGTAATTCGGGACATTCGTAATTCGGGATATTCGTATTTGAGACATTCATATTCGGGACATTCGTATATCGGGATATTCGTTTATCGGGACATTCGTATATCGGGTTATTCGTATATCGGGATATTCGTAATCGGTACATTCGTATTCGGGACATTCGTAAATCGGGGAATTCGTATATTGGGATATTGGAATTCGGGACATTCGTATATCGGGCCATTCGTAATCGGGACATTCGTATATCGGGACATTCGTAATCGGGACATTCGTATATCGGGTTATTCGTATATCGGGACATTCGTATTCAGGACATTCTTATTCGGGATATTCGTAATCGGGACATTAGTAATCCAGGACATTCGTAATTCGGGATATTCGTAATCGGGACATTCGTATTCGGAAAATTCTTATATAAGGAAATTCGTAATCGGGATCCAGACATTGGTATACGGACATTCGTATTCGGCACATTTGTATATCGGGACATTCGTATTCGAGACATTCCTAATCGGGACATTCGTAATTTTGGACATTCTTAATCGGGCCATTCGTATATCGAGACAATCGTAAGTCTGGACATTCATACTCGGAACATTCTTTTCCGGGAAATTCGTAATTGAGACATTCGTAAATAGAGACAATCGTAAGTCTGGACATTCGTACTCGAAACATTCGTATTCGGGACATTCGTAATCGAGATATTCGTATTCGAGAAATTCGTGATTAGGGACATTCGTAAATCGAGATAATTGTAAGTCTGGACATTCGTACTCGGAACATTCTTACTCGGGACACTCGTATTCGGGACATTTGTAATCGGGACATTCGTATTCGAGACAATCGTAAATCGAGACATTCGTAATCGGGTCGGGACATTTGTAAGCGGGACATTCATATTCGGGACATTCGTAAATAAGGACATTCGTAAATAGGGACATTCGTAACGGGAACATTCGTAATCGGGACATTCGTATTCGGGAGATTCCTATATCGGGACATTCGTAAATCAGGACATTCGTATTCAGGACATTCGTATATCGGGCATTCGTAACCGGGACATTCGTATTCGGGACATTCGTAATCGGAACATTCGTATTCAGGACATTCGTAATCGGGAGATTCGTAAGTCGGGACATTCGTAATACGGGACATTCGTATTCGGGACATTCGTATATCGGCACATTCGTAAATCGGGACAATCGTAAATATGGAAATTTATACTCGAAACATTCGTATTCGAGACATTTGTATAAGACACATTCGTATTCAGGACATTCGTAATCGGGAGATTCGTACGTCAGGACATTCGTATTCGGGACATTCGTAATTCGGGATATTCGTATTTGAGACATTCATATTCGGGTCATTCGTAATTCGGGACATTCGTATATCGAGATATTCGTTTATCGGGACATTCGTATATCGGGACATTCGTATTCGGGAAATTCTTATATAAGGACATTCGTAATCGGGATCCGGACATTGGTATCGGGACATTCGTATTCGGGACGTTTGTATATCGGGACATTCGTAATCGGGACGTTTGTCGTAATCGGGACATTCGTATTCGAGACATTCCTAATCGGGACATTCGTAAATCGGGATATTTTTAATCAGGCCATTCGTATATCGAGACAATCGTAAGTCTGGACATTCGTACTCGGAACATTCTTTTCCGGGAAATTCGTAATCGAGACATTCGTAAATAGAGACAATCGTAAGTCTGGACATTCGTACTCGGAACATTCGTATTCGAGAAATTCGTGATTAGGGACATTCGTAAATCGAGATAATTGTAAGTCTGGACATTCGTACTCGGAACATTCTTACTCGGGACACTTGTATTCGGGACATTCGTAATCGGAACATTCGTATTCGAGACAATCGTAAATCGGGACATTCATAATCGGGTCGGGCCATTCGTATATCGAGACATTTGTAAGATGGACATTCATATTCGGGACATTCGTAAATGACATTCATAAATAGGGACATTCGTTATCGGGACATACGTATATCGGGACATTCGTAACGGGAACATTCGTAATCGGGACTTTTGTATTCGGGACATTCGTATTCGGGACATTCGTAAATCAGGACATTCGTATTCGGGACATTCATATTCGGGACATTCGTATATCGGGCATTCGTAACTGGGACATTCGTATTCAGGACATTCATAATCGGGAGATTCGTAAGTCGGGACATTCGTAATTCGGGACAGTCGTAATCGGGACATTCGTATTCAGGACATTCGTATATCGGGACATTCGTATTCGGGACGTTCGTAATCGAAACATTCGTAATCGGAACATTCTCAATCGGGACATTTGTATTCGGGAGATTCGTAAATCGGGCATTCGTATATCGGGACATTCGTAATTCGGGATATTCGTATTCGGGACATTCGTATATCGGGATAATCTTATATTGGGACATTCGTGTATCAGGATAATCTTATATTGTAACTCTCGTATATCAGGACATTCGTATATCGGGACATTCGTATATCGGGACATTTGTATATCGGGCATACGTATATCGGGACATTCGTAATCAGGATATTCGTATTCTTGACATTCGTATTCGGGATAACTTTCGTATATCGAGACATTCGTATGCGGGACATTCGTAATCAAGACATTCGTATATCAGGACATTCGCAATTGGGACATTCGTATTCGGGACATTCATATATCGGGACATTCGTATTCGAGGCATTCGTATATCAGGACATTCGTTTAACGGGACAGTCGTAATCGGGGCATTCGAATATCGGGACACTCGTATTCGGAGATTCGTAAGTCAGGACATTCGTATTCGGGACACTCGTAATACGGGACATTCGTAATCGGGACACTCGTATATCGGGACATTCGTATTTGGGACATTCGTAAATCGGAACATTCGTAATCGGGACATTCGTATATCGAGGACATTCGTAATCGGGACATTCGTATATCGGGAGATTCGTATTCGGGAGATTCTTATATTGGGACATTCGTATTCGAGACATTCGTAAATCGGAACATTCGTAAATCGGGACATTCGTAATTCGGGACATCCGTAAATCGGGATATTCGGGACATTCGTGAATCGGGACGTTCATATTCAGGACATTTTTCTTATGCACGTTACTACTTAAGGAGTCGATTTATTCATTAGGTGTATAACTATGTTTTTCCCAATATTCTTAGAAATGTAACTGTCTGTGGGGTGTATTCACAATTTCACGAGGATCAAATTACTCACTTGGTAGGCCCATATTGTCTAGATTATGTTAACATTACTTCAAGTTTTATCCATATGTTGAAATGCTGTAAATAATACAATATTTGCCTGAACTCAAGCAGCCGGAATTAAGAATGTCTTGTAATCAGGACATTCGTGATTCGGGACATTCGTATTCTGAACATTCGTTAATCTGGACATTCGTAATTCGGGACATTCGTAAATCAGGACATTCGTAATTCAGGTTGCTTGAGTTCAAGCAAATGTTGTATTATTTACAGCATTTCAACATATAGATAAAACTTAAACTAATGTTAACATAATCTAGACAATATGGATCTACCATGTGAGTAATTTAATCCAAGTTAAATTGTGAATACACCCCATAGACAGTTACATTTCCAAGAATATTGGGAAAAACATAGTCATACACCTAATGAATAAATTGCCTCTTTAAGTAGTATTGTGCATAAGCAACTTTTGAAATATCAAAAGATAATGTTGGATAAAAGCATGCTTAAATATGCAGTAAAAGTCAAGGGAAAAAGAGAAGACAGCAATATAAATGATTTGTGAATAGAGCAAACCTTTGCTAACTGAATAAAAGCCTACTCCCATACCACTGCCTTAATAATTTCATCGTCTTCTTTGTTGATTGCATTGTTTACTGGATAAGTTATATCAAATGCAGTAGCCTGTGTAGTATCATAGCTGGGTTATGAAATTTCCAATCATCCAACAGAAATGTCACTTGCATATGATCCA
>JAYMTF010004582.1:0-12925 GCA_036897485.1 Pelargonium nanum | reverse complement strand
GGTTCTGTGTCGCGGCATCCACCAACTATGCAGTGCCCGCCTTGCGCGATCAACTCACTCCGAGCCACCGCGCTCCTTCGAGAGTCCTGAAATCGACCCGAGGGGACTTATAGGAAATTTCAAATTCTTCTAAAAATATCAAGATTATGAACAAGAATTTGTCATTACTCCAACTTAAGCCTAAGTACGACAACGGGTCCCGACGATAATTACCCGAGTTCTTAGGCAGAAACTACGAAAATCCAGGATGAAATCAAGAATTTACTCCAAAAAATTACCCGAGTTCTTAGGCAACTGATGCTACCCAAAAAATTATAAACCAAAATGGCGAATCGCGAGGCAACACGTGGCGCCTGAGCGCCACCTAGGCGACACATCTGAGAAACCCTCCATGACCCTTTCTCCCGACCATGCGACCCTAGAAACTTCCCAAAGGACTTAGCGCATCATCCCAAGGACTTAGTAAGAACAGAGGACCGAAAATACGTTATCGGAGAGGGACCGGAGCCGACAACACGCCAATGCCGCGATATTGGGAACGCGTGCCATGTCATGGTTTCTTTATGCAAAATTTGTGCGGAAGAGCAATGCTATGGCCTCAGACCCACGCCGCGACATGCGTCCTCTATGCAGAATCCGCCCCCAGGTATCATTCGCGGCCTTAGTATTGTGCTGCGACATCCTTAAGCCACGCAGCACCCGCTTCACGCGATCAATAAAGATGGGAACATGGTTAAAAGATGAAAATGGCAGAACTTGCGCTTCCCAATCTTTAAATGTTTTAGTCCACCTATTAGAGCCAAAGACGCGATCCAAGCATTCTTCAATACGTACATTAGCTCTAGAGCCCCTTTCTCTATGTGAAATCATATTCGACATAGCCCAAATCAATCAAACCTGCATCTGATATTGCATGCACAAAGCCTCTCAAAAGAGAAACTAGTTGAGAGTTACCTCCCAATTTTCTCGAGAAACGACCATGTCATAGAAGTCTCCCACACATGCCCATGGGAGAGTAGATGAAAGGGCCAAATATCTAATTTTGTCCCAAGATCTACTCCGATGGGTCCTGTTGGGTTCACCATAGCAACCCTTGATTCTCCAAGTGGCCCATTCCTCTTACAAGCACAAACATCAATGAAGTTACCAGAATAGACCAAAAGCTTCAAACTAACCTATTTCGACCAAAACATAGTGAGACCACCACTGCGACCTTCACTATTTACCGCAAACCGCGCCTCCATTCCAACTTTATTACGAACCAATTCTAACTAACTGTTCCCTTCCTCTCCTGGTTTCGATACGGAAGATCAAGTCGTGCTTTTTTTCCGTACAATATGGCACAGGACCTCAACGGTGCACGAGTTGCTCAGCCCGCAACAATTCTAAGACATAAGACTCATTGGTATAGGCAGATCTAAGCTGTCAGATCCGCCTCTTGCAAGTTATTTTAGCCATGTTCATTGTCACCATTACTACACTTATGTTTTGGAGCAAACCTAATATCAACTTCTTTAGTCTCACTACATTCTCCCTTACTCGAAACCATGTAAGGTACTGTTGGTTTCTCAACCCATTCTTCATCAAGACCTTTTCGAAGCCACTTGTCACCAACCACTACTTGACTTCTTCCATTTACAGCTTTCAAACTTTTTCCAAAGTTCCGAATTGGATTCGGGCCTTGAGCGATCTCCAGTTTTAGCACTTACTCTCAATATGACCCAAACGACCACTATAAAAACATAAAACTTACTCTCAATACGCTGGTTTCCAAACATAACATACATTATTATTTGAAAAACTGCAAATCACCAAATTGAAACAATTTGAACAAATCTAAAAAGCATGCAACAATATCACACTTTATTTCAATATTGGACTCAACAAACAATTCAAAAACTCATTAACTCTTGATCTCATTCTACTCACTAGATTTGTTCAATAAATATACACACATTTAGCCACCAAATGAAAACGCCATGAACTTAAAGGTTGAAATGATCTAATTAGTTACAAATTAATACCTAAATCTCTTGCAAATCAATTCATATATAATGGTTAGGAGACCTTGAGAAGTGAGGTTCTCATCATGCCACTTTAAGAGATGAGCAACTTTGGAGAAGCCAGCATGTTGTCTGAAATATGAGAGGTCTTCCACAGCTTCTTGCTTCATCTCCGTCTTATGGAGCTTAGGCTTTGTCAACGCCCACTGCATTGCCCATATGGCCAATGGTCGCATGTAGCAAAGAGCTCTATATTCTTCTTCCACGTTCCACGCTTCTGGTGTTTGAAAAGAAGAGCTAAAACAAACAAAAGAAAATGTTTTAGACGGACTATGAAAATGTCCAAACGAGCGACGAAAGAAGTCGTAGCAAAAAAAATGTCTAATGTACGAGCATTGAAAATTTATATGAACTACTATTTCAAACGCAACTCAAGCAAAATTCTTTGAACAGTACTTATCGTGCATTCAACTTTGCACACCTAAGTATTCCCCTATTATGCGACAACTTACACCAAAGTATAACTCTATCATTTTGTATGTGCATACAAGGCTAAGACATAACAGTTAGAGAAATAGAGTAATGTGTAAAACGCAATTATTTTTGTTTCAACACACTCACACATGAGGCACTTGTCATTTCAACCCTTATAATACACTTACTAAAATAAAGGCAACATGATCGGGTACTATTAAATAGAGTGAGAATCAAGATTTAAATAAGAATGTTGTTCCCATCATTCGCGTGTAGTTAAATGCAATATTGTCTCAAATCTAAGATATCATTCCATAAGGCTAAGAGAAAAATAAAGAGACCATTTAGGTTTTTTACTCTAACAGATTTTCACTTTTCACACACACACACACATATATAGAGAGAAAGAGAACAAAACACCCATTTTGAAACGAATGAAATAGTTTTTCCACACTGATTAGAGAAATGTTATAAAAAAAAGAGAGAAAACTACATGTAAGGGTTAAGTCAAATAAGGTATATCATTTAGTATGTGAATACGATAACTTATGTAAACACCTACATAATCTAATTAATATAAATTCTAGAATTTTAGCATAGTAAAGAAAGAAGAGAAACTTACCCTAAGCCTTCATGGGACCAAGACGTATTGTAGACACCAAATGCAGTGTGGAAGGCACTTTCCGTCATTTCCTCTTGAATCATAGTAGCCGCAAGAGCATATGTCACTCCAGTCCATATTTCCCGAGACTCGATTGCTGATGCATCGACTTTACCACTCGGCAGCATCCCGTTAACTGCACCGTGCATTCCTCCCTTAACTTTTAAGACATTGAAATTGTAAATCCTCTCGAGGGCAGTTCTCGCTTTGTCTTCATCAACAATTGATGAAAGACCACATGCTCTAGCATACCTACAATAATTTAACTACACTTGAAAAGCCATGAATATATATAGATATCAGAGTGTCAGGGCAAATATGGTGTAAAAGCTACAAAGGCAAAACAAGTAGTATATCATGATGTTAGATGTGAAGAACATGTACAAGTACATGTTATTAGAGAGGAAAACTATTTCGTTTGAATTCTTAGATTTTATTTGAAATTCTGAATTTGAGTTAAATCCGAGGTATGCACAAAAAATATTTGTATTTGTTAGTAACACTCTTAACACTTTAAGACGAATGAAAAAGCTTAAGTACAGAGTGCTTAACCACTCACAGTACTCTTAATGGTCACGTGAAATACATGTGAGGAATGAGGAAAATATGATGATGGTCACATGAAAGACATGTGATGGGAGTGTGAATATTTCGTTAGAACTAATTGACAGAACTGGATAACTAAACTTAAGGTTGGTTAGATGTCGTACGTGATTTCTTTTTTCAGGTTATAAGTTGTGTGTTTGTGGGCAATACTATGAGTTAGTTATTTGTGACGAGACACTCCTCAACAATTTTTGAGTTTCTTATGCATATTAGAATAAAAGCCGAAAATATAGTACGTTTTGCTCACCATTGTCCAGCTAATTGATCAGCATGAATAGATGTACCGGATTTGCCACCACCACTGTCATAATTGAAGTAGGAACCATTCCACAATTTGTCATATACAGCTTTTGCCTTCTCATACTTGACCCAAAAGTAACTTGAAGATTCACTATCACCAAGTTCATGTGCCATCGCCGAAGCAGCCTGCAAGGTCGCCACCCAAAGCCCGCCACAATATGCACTCACGCCAGTGGCGGACCACGCGTCATATGTCTGATCCGGGAATCCCTCATTCTCGATCATCCCATCCCCGTCCTTATCAAATTGATCCATGTATGCTATCGCTGTATAAACCGAGGGCCAAACAGCTTTTCCAAAATGCTTATTACCCGTCACAACCATGTCCCGATAAACTTGTAGAACAAATTTACAGTTCAAGTCCTTCCACCTATCCGTGTTATGAATGTTATAGGCATTTACTTCGAACCAAGGGTCGTTGAGCCCAATGTCGTGAGGAACGGCGCCAAGAACTTTTCTGCGAACCCACTTTCCATCGCTCATAGTCCTTGTTCTACTCGGATCATGCATCATTACTGCTGCGGCAAAGTCTCTTTGGATGCTAAGTTCGAGCTGTGGAAATAACATGAGGAGTGCAAAAGATGCGTAGAAATGGACATCATAGGTGTTCCACATGAGGTATTCGAGTCCTTCGAGATAGAGGAAGTGCCCAAAGTTTTCTTCATCCTTGTGAAGCAAGCTAGTTCCAAAAGCGGACTTTGAAATTACCGGGGCATCTATTTGCTCGAGTATCGCTGTCATCTTTTCGAGGACTTCGACGGCTGTGTCGTTCTGATTGGACTGACCTATTGTGTTTCTAAAATCGGACATGGAACTATTAAGGGAAAACTTTATATCTCCAATAGCTGCTACATTTTGTAGCGGAAGTGATCCATCTGCAAAAGGAAATTAAAAGGCAAAACAAAGTGACATTTAATTTTTTTTTTTCCGGCAATACCAACGGCTCAAACCCGAGATCTCGAGGGGAGCAAGCGTCTTATGTATCTTAGAATAGATTAAAGATTGAAGCCTACCTGTCCATATTGTTCCCCCAGCATTTAGATAATAGAGCTCGTTAAATAGAGTTGTTGGGTACCTAAGGAAACAAAACAAAAAAACTCATTAGAAATCAAGGATGATTCCTAAACTGTTTTTTAAGTGGTCGGGGACAAAAACTTAACTCTATACGAGCTTAATACAAGCTTAATTATCAATATAATAATTTTAGCTCGAGTATTGGTAGAAATTGACGATGATAATGATGAAGTTTTTCTAAACTAACGGAAGCATACATAAAAAAATTCATAACTAAGTAAAGACATATAAATTGTTATCGCTTTTGAACTAATTGGTGCTCAAAGTAATGCCGATCAATCTCACCATTCTGGAAGCCTTTTATCTTCAAGGGTTGGTTTTTGCCATGCATCAATCTGGGACTCCCAGCATTCATGCTCTACTCTCATAACCAACATTTATAATCAGAGGCATGTCATGGAGAAACAACGTTTTGCATTATATACGAAGCTAGTAAAGATTACCAAGAATAGCGTCGCGTGCAATACTTGCTGCTGCATCCCCCTGAGCTCCATAAAATTTTGAATATCGCCTGTTATATATTAAGATATATTTTGTCAATGAAATAATATATCTCGGTGACTCGCAGCTTCTTTGAATCGGTAAAAGTTCACCTGTAGTATGTTCTTCCACTAAATCTCAGTTCCGGGCAGTCCCATGCCAATGAAAATGTGACAGTACGAACAGAGTCTGAAGGAACAGTCACAGTGGCGGCTACTGCTGCCCCAATAGAGGATCCACGTTTAGATCGAACTGAGGTTGTCTCATCGTTAAGGTTATCAAATGTGCCATGCTACAAGAGATAAAATTGAAAGTATAATAATCATAACCGACTATTGGATTTGGTCATAACTCATAACATAATGTTATATCAGCCCACACCAATTTTGAGTACAGAACATTATTCACAAATTTCGATTCTCCAAATTATAGATCAAGCGAATTTATTTATATGCACAAACATGTAAAATTAACTAGAGAAAATCTCTTTACCTTTTTAATTTCTTGCCAGACGTCTTTTGCTGTAAACCCCTGAGACTTGCCTGATATTAAGAAGCAAGGACACTCGGATACACGAACATCAGCTGTTTCCTGTCCCGCTATAGCAAAAGTAACTGGAGGATGGCCATTTGCGGTTCTGAGATCATTGTTCTTTATGTTAAACATCGCAGCAGCTTGATCAAACTAAGAAATCGATAAACTAGAAATGTTTTCACTATTCAATTAAATGACTCACGAGTGGTGTAAAAGTACTCCACGAACTCCATCTTTTGTCCTGATAATAGGAAATCAATTGTCAGTTATTCAAAGTATTAAGTTGCATAAAAAATATGCGTCATATTAGATTGTTTGTAGGAGAAACTTCGTCCAACTACCATGAACTATGTTTATTCTTCGTCTAGTTGCCTTATAATTTTTTTTCACCTCAACTAACTCATTAATGTTCCAAATCAATCCGCCAGTTAAGCGTAACGAAATATTCTTCTACTTTCCTCATGTGAATTAAAGAAATCGATGCTTTTAAAGTATTATAGGTATGTCCTTACGTCATCTTTGAGTTAATGTGTTGACCGGATAATGCAGATTGCCCACCCACTGAATTCTGAACAGTAAGAAACATAAATATGCGTCTGTCATGGTTCAAAAAAAAAACAAGTAGAGGGAAAATTCATAACGAGAAGCAAAAGAATACAATGCGTCGTAACTTACAGCCCAAGTAAATAGCAAGGTAACGTCTGCGGAAGTTTTTCCAGTATTAGACAGCTGAAGTAATAAGCATAAAGCAAGCACACAATTAGGAAACAACAATAGCACATATATAGTTCTTTACAAATAGAATGTCTTGCACTACAAAAAAAGTTGTAAACTGTAACGGAAATCTATGAGAGAAAATTTTCCGTCACAAATTGTGACAGAAATCATATTTTCCGTCACAAACACACATATGTGACGGAAATTTCTGTCACAACCATTTGTGACAACCCAAAGAGTGACATAAATATTATGTCGCAGTTCAGTCACAAATCACATTTTGTGATTGATATCCATAGACTTGTGACAGAAATTGCGAGTTTTTTTGTAGTGTTGGGTGTTTGTTATTACCGTAAACGTAAAAACTGATACTGGAAAACTGCTCTCCTTATAGTTGTGGGGAATAATGGGTGAAAGTTGACGAGAAACAATTGTAAGTTCGGCATCTGGTCCACCTGTTTGTGAACATCAATGTCTAAGTATATGTTCAAAAATATTAGAGCAAAGTTATATACTTTTTGAAATAGAGGTTGTATATACAGAATTATAGGGGGCAGAAGTATGAAATTGACTAAATACTAGAGACAAAATTATCGTATTTATTAAAATTTGGGATATATTTGTAATTACCAACATTTTCAATGGTGGCAAATGCCCCCATAACCTTTCACATAGATCCGTACCTAATGGTCTATGACATGATAAAGTGTAAACTTTTGACCGAACGAAGTGTTTACTAAGAGGAATACGTACCCTCATAAATTGTCCACGACCTCGGATATAAAGCATGGTAAGTACACTTATTTGCATTCAGATTCCAGTCCCAAGAGTCAATGCCGGTTGAACCTCTTCTGCACGTAACAATTTGCAAACTAAGGTAACTAAAAGTTTGTCATCATTGGCCATTTACTACATGTTAAAACAAGAACATCAAGCTTGCCTTGGAGATCCAGGGCTCATTGCACATAACACAGATGCAAGTTTTGCGCTGTTTGGACGTTTGACAAAAACCTAAGTCATGAATTATAGGAGCATCAAGAAATGTTTCAACTTTCTGAAGAAATACTATAAAAAATTGGGGAAATAGTTATTGTTTTCTACCCGTGAACTTTAAAAAAGAATCACTAATTTAGTATCTGAACTCTTAAAAAAACTAAAATGCCCCAACTTCTTGGGTCAATTTAGTCCATATCGTTAGAGTTAGTTGACTATTAGCTTTGATGACATGGCGCTGATGTAACATTATAAATAATCTATTAAATAAATAATTGTCAACATGTACTTCAGGACCTATGTAGACTTGCATCGGAAAAATTCACTGCCATCAACATCACTATAACGCAAATCCGCAATTATTATTATTGGTGTTACACTAATTAATTTACACAATTTTATCCATTTATATTTTGGGTTGTAACTTCACGTGATCCTAATTGGTAACAAATATATATGAGTTAAGAAAATATGCACTTACAGAAAATTGATTTGCTAGAACTGGGCTATCTTCACATTGTCTCGGAAACAATTGAAAGCGTTGAAACTCGCCTCTGAAACTTCTTCCGATGCTTCCTGCACTGAATCATATATAATTTCAAGTTTAAGAATCTCTAGACAAATGGGTAGCCGAATCAGGCAAAAGGACTAAAAGATGAGAAAATACTCATTTTTGTTAGTACAAGATAATTATGTGCTTTGCGTCGAAAGAGCGGGCTAAACAAGCAAAAAAACGATATGATTCAATCTCAGACCCTTTTGAGTGTAGCGGACAACAACGGTGACCGAAAATTGATGTTTATTCGAATTCTAGGACACATGAATTTCTATTTTTTGCCTTAAAAGGTTGATATCTCAAAACAATAATGTGTATTGACATAGTATACTATATGATAACGAAAACCTACCCAATACCACCCAGAGGAACGCCATGATAACATGTAATGAGACGATCCCTAAAAAAATCAAACACTGGTACCTGAAAATTGAATATTCATAGTGAAAAGTTAGAGAAAATTTTTTTGCTACTAAAAATCTATAAAAACTGAGTTAAGATATATTACTCTTCCACTTTCTTCTTCTTCTTTGTTGCTACGCCATATTCGGAAACCAAGCGGAATCTTACAAGAAGCAGAGAATTATGTAAGATATAATCATGCACCTCTTATTGATATGACCCACGAAGAACATTGCAAATAAAAAATCCTAGTTTCTTCTATAACTTCTCAAATATATATAAAAAGAGATAAAAACTAAAAGAAGCTGCAAAATAGCTATTTAAAACTCCTATTCCAAGTCTTAGTAAAAACAACAAGAACATATTCTATGCATATGTCAGGCAATTCTCAAATTAAATTACAATAATGTTGTAATTGACTCTTGAAACGGAAGAGTAGCAGTGTCACATAGATCGAGTTGATAACATACCAACTTCAATTTCTCTAGAAATTTTATATTGAACTGTATAGGGATATTTGCACTAGAATTTAATTGTCGTTGCCATGTCAGTGAAGCAGGCGCCCCTGGATCAACCTAATATATGAAAGAGCCAACAAAAATGATTGTAAGGTTGATCAAAACACTATATCTACTAGAATTATAAAAAAAAAAAATCAGAAGAAAATAGATCTAATATTATGGTTCCATTGGACAACTAATCCAACTTTGTTTTCATTAGAAAGTTGATTTTCTGTTTTGTTTGTCCACTCTTATTCACCAATGAACATGAAAGTTCAATTGCATAAACTAAAGCAAATTACATCAAGTAGCCATATTAAAAGAGAGAGACCTAATGTCACACACTATATATCACTTATTAGAAGACTCTGAAGATCAATTTCTAATATTTTCACAACTACTCAAAGAATTTATAAAAAAAATGAAGATTTTTAAAGGTGTAGATGATTACGTTGAGTTGGCAAATCAAGGAGTAAGTTGGAAATAATTTTAAGCCTAATATTGAACTCCATGAAAATCTCCATGAGTCAAGTATATACGGAGACTCAGGTATGGTGTTTCTGAAAGAAAAATAAACACATATTCGGGGTAAATCATGGTAAATATTTTTGTTACACTGTAATTCAACTAAAAAACCTAACCAATCAGGTGGAGATCCCAACTTATATATCAAGTGTCTCAAACTTCACATTCTTTGAATGTGAGATATTTGTAACATTTCCCTCACCAGTAAGACGGAAAACAGGAAGGAGCCTGCATGAGGACCATGGAACTAACAGGATGGCACACAAACGGGTCGCTAGGCCAAGACCAAACCAACTCTACTACCAAGTTAACCTTTCTTAAACCCAAAAGTTTAAACTAACAAGCGGATGACCCAACTTGTGTATTAAATGCTCTCAAACTTCATATTCTTTGAATAGGAGATACACAATTTCAACTGTAAACATCTATGATAACATAAGAAATGATGTACATAGGATGATGCAAACAAAGATCAGCCAATTTCATAGTTCTTATTAGAACCACTCCTCACAGCCCTGTATAAACCCATGAAGATTTCTCAAGTTCAACTTTGTTTAAGTTCTGAACTAGTTACTCTTGCCATGATGATTCTTTTTATGAACAAGCGTATTCTATATTTTTACTCATGAAAAGTAAACTTTGAAGCAACATAAATCTCATACTCTAAAGTGTAAACTTATGTCCTAAGAACATAAATATATATATCCTCGCGTATGCACTCTTACTAGTTGTCAATAAAAGTACAAATTGATCAAAGAAGATTAGCGAGTAGTACAACAAGCAACTTCAAAACAAGAATATGAATATCATACCTTTTGGAAAGAAGAAAAGGGTTGTTTCTCTTCCATTTTCGCTCTTTAAAATCCTTATCCGTCTTGCCTCGATACTCTGAAAACAGAATAAAAAGGCTGATCATATAGCAACCAAAGAGTAAAGTCTAACCCAGATAAGAAAATATGTTGCACAAAAAAATGAATGTTGAAAATTGAAATAAAAAAATTTATAGTGAACAGCTTGTAGACTTAACATCAAGACTGTGAAAATAATATAGACAAGATGCGTGATTTTGCTTCATCAGCGAATTTCATATTTTTATTCCCTACTAGAATGAGATTCGAGTAGGAAACTTGCCAACTTGATGGTAATTTGGAGAATAAGCATATAAACAGATGCATCACAAAGAAGAGAGCTTGAACTTTTCAAAAATTCCAAAACCGAGGTCTGAGAATCAAGGTGTTAATTATATGTTTGGATCACAGTTCTTGGAGTTTAACATCCTATTTACGTCGATTTCAATCTTATAGTTGCAGAGTTTTGGATTTTGATTTCAATCAAGATTCAATATAGGGTGAATACGATTTCTTTGCTCCTTGCCCTCAGTTTCCATATTTGCCTCTATTACTCAAATTATTTTTTTTGATAAGCAAGCGTAACAACCGAGACTCGAACCTGAGATTTCAAGAGAAGCAAGCGCATTAAGCCACTTGATTCTTGCTTGCCCCAAGATAACAAAAAATTCTAGACTCGTCTCTATTCACCACAAACACAAACACAAACACAAACAAAATTATAAATTTTATACATAAATGCAATTGATGTTACATATTGTTGACTGCAAAATGATTAACACTTGTAATAAGAGAAAGAAGAAGAAAACAAAAAGCCCAAACCAAGTATCAAATAATCTGGTATTGAGATGATGAAATATTTGTGGCATAGAAATGGAGAAAATGAAAGCATATATAGATACCTATCAAATTAAAAATGAAATGTGATGGAGCTTGAGTATTTTGGCAACTGTAGAAACAATGTTGCGACTGTCTATATATGGTTTCATTTGAAAAAGTCTTGTGTAACTCATCCTTTTGGCTTTATGACAAAGTCTCTTGCCGATACTTTCGTTCACAACTTGTATCACTCAATTTATGTAAAACCTTTGCGGAATTTCGACACATTTTTTTTTGTTTTTTTGAACTCACCTATCTTTTTGGTATTAAATTAGTACCTAGTTTATTTATTTTTTTTTTTTGAAAATGAGTTTTTTATTTATTTATTTTTAAGTTGAGCTACACAACAGGCCACCCGACGCAATGAGATTTGAACCCACGGCCTCCTACGTGAAGAAGTGTGTCTTGACCATTGCGCCACCCCTGGGAGCAGTTTAATTTTTCTTTCCATTTTTTTTTTGTTAAAGTTATCATTGATCCTCCAACTATACACTCATATCACATTTGATCTTTCTACTACTTTTAAAATCATGAACGGTACTCCAACTTTACACTCATATCACAATTGATCCTCTTACTATTTTTTAAATCATGAATGGTACTCTAACTACACATTCTCATCACCGATGCCCAAAAACACAGTATTCCATTCATTTTGTGAAAAAATTGTTATTTGCCGTTAGTTTAAACAAATAAAAATTAAACATGTGCTTTGCACATGATTTCAACTTTTTTTGTGAACATCCTATTTGTTTCAAACTAAGAAAAATCAACATTTCACACATACAATTAATATTAAACATTCATAAAATTGAGATAACAATACTAAGATTTATATATTGAACCAATCTGAAAGAAAAAAAATAAACATAAACTCCAAATTATATATGTAAAAAGAAATTTCATATAGTTACTCTGAAATTTTAAAATAAACATTTGTGGTTTAATGAATCAGTTATTGGAGACTGAATTATATTTGTTATCGCAATTAATAAATTTCAATACGGTTATGATTCGGCACAAAAAACGAGAATAAATCGTCCAATGATCGGGCGACACGTGACTCGCTCGATGGTCAAAAGAAGTCAAATACGGGCCGAGAAAAGTTCGAAGGACCCGAGGAAAAACCTGGAACGGCCCGAACACATCACGAGCATGGCACGTGCGGACCCATGGATCCGCGCGCACGATCCTTGCGCACGGAGCCATGCGCACGGGTCCATGTGCACGGATGCCACACGCATGGTTCCGTACGTTCCGACGTCCGACTCCGTTTTGTGCGCTTGCATCCGTTTGCTATTTTCATCAGTCCGAATATGTTCGTGAGAGAAAACATCACTCTACCAAGCCCGTGCGCGAGAAAAATCATATAC
>JAYMTF010004581.1:0-12926 GCA_036897485.1 Pelargonium nanum | reverse complement strand
AGCCGAGACCCGGGCAATGCCGGGTTCAAAAGCTAGTTCTTCAAAACAAACTCACACTTTTCATAAATGGGATCTGAGACTCTCCCTCATATCTCATTTCTTTTATACAACTTGAAACAACCATTACCAAGATTTTAAGCAACAAATGCAAATTTTATTGGTTGTTGGTTAGAATTTATTGGTTGCAAAAAACTGAAATTCTCCCTCTTTATTTGGATATGAGTCATGTATTCATGACACCAGCTCACATCCTCCATTCTTCAACACACCAGCTCACATTCTCTCTTCTTTATCACACCACAACAACCCTATTTTTAGGGCAAAGAGTCTTTCACACAACCTATCCTCCTCCTTAAAGGAATCACTGTTCTCCACTGGAGCTTTTTAGCTCCTGCACCAAAACAGCTCCTTTAAGGATATTTTTACTGTTCCGCTCCTTTAAGGAGCCAAAATCTGATTTTTACCAAACAAGTTATATCCTATGTGGGAGCTACCTCCTTTAAGTCAATCCCATGTGGCAGCCCAGCCACTGGAGTAAACAAAGAAGCACTAATTATCCTTTGTGGACCCTGGAGATACGAGGGGCCCACCTCCATCCAGCGGCTCATCAAGATGAAATTGCTTGTGCTGGCGCTCAGATCCTACGCATCCAGTATTTAATCAGCACACGCAAGACAGCTCAGTCCATTTGCGTTACGATTTCAACAACTACAAGAACAGAGCAGACCACAGCTTGCGCACCACAGTCCAATCGGAATCAATCTCCATGGCTTTGAAGGTTCGATTTCTTCTATTTCCAAGCTTCTGTTTCTAAGCTCCTAATCGCTTATTCTTCTGTTTTATCATCGCCATTGCTACTCTGTCAATCGGGTCTGTTTGTTGCAAATTCATGGGAGAGATCGGTTTGATCGGTCACGTTCCGATCCCTTCATGTTTAGCTTAAATTTGTTGCTTGCTTCGATGTAGGATCGATTTGATGCTTTGCGGTTATTTGGTACCGATATGATCTCTGTTCCATATTGGTCCATGATGTGTATCGATATTGCTTATGTTCTAGATCTATTTTTTTCTCTGATCTGTCAATTTTGATGATATGTGAACTCTAATTACTTGATAGATTCCATCAAATTTATGAAATTCTTTTAGGCTCATTGTTTGAATTTGAAAATTTTAGTTGCAGTTGAATTTTGGAGGAGTATGGATGGATATTTGCTTTTTGTTAGGGCATCTCCAATGGAGGTTAATAGAAGTGTAATAGCATCAAAAATTGTGCATTACACTCTTATTATCAAGTGTGTGAGTGTAATGAGTATTATGCACATAATATATATGATGCACATAATACATGATTACACTTGACATTTGGCAAAATTGCTCTTCCAACCAAATAGAAATGATTTTAATAATACTAAACTAATACTAATTTGCATATAAAAAATTATTGTGGGTCCATGCTATTACACTTCTAGAGTGTAATCCATTGTAGAGCATAAAACTAATAGATGATGTGGCAATTGTGGGTCCTACCTATTACACCATTTGAGTATAATCCATTGGAGATGCCCTTAGTGAAACCTACGTTTTTTTTTTTATTGGATAACATAATTGACAGATTGTGTGAATGATATCCAATCTTTTAAGCACTTTTCTAGACACATTACCTTTATGTTTATTTTATTTTATTTTTGGTCTTTCTAATTTTTGTACACTTGAAAGTTGAAACTTCATGTTCTTTTTAATGAAAATCACATTTGATGTTTTTCAAACCATAGTTTTTGCCTGTTGGTGTAGTGAACCTCCATCATTGTTATAAAGTTGGTTTTCTTATGCATTTTTTCAGCTTGTTATTCTTTTTTAGTGTAAATTACTACAGCATCCTTTGTACTTTCAATTTTTTTTAGAGCCCGTCTTTATCCTTGATTCCTTGTTTTCATAATTTTTTCAACCTTGGACTGAACCGAATAAATAATTTTGATGATCAAGAAAAATGGGAGTTAGAGTTAGAGTTAGAGTTATTTAATTTAGAATGAGAAACACGTTAAAGAAACTAGGAGAAAGAATTAAAAAAATCCAAATTCTACTCCCGACAATTGAATTTTAATTTACCTTCTTTTTCTTAGTTTTCTGCTGTATAACTTTGTGTTAGTATTGGAAAACACTGAACTCATTATCGGCATTTGAAAGTATATTTCAAAATGAATACTCCATCCGTCGCAAAGTAAGTGTGTTGCTTTGCATTTTGAGAAAAAAAATAGTAGAAGTTAGTATTGTACATTTCCTCTTGTATTCTTGTGTGTATGTGTTGTAACAAACTCAAGGGTTGCTAACTTATTATATAGATATTATTGGCAGTTTATGCATAATTAACTCCCAAAAAATATATAGGGCAAAAATACAAAAGAAACAACATAATCATTTTGGGACAGAGGGAGTATATAACAATATGATTCTAAAATGATTGACATGTAGCATTTTTTGTGTGGCAAGAGTCTGTGTGTAGGTCTCACACAGTGCACACAGTGAAAGAGATTGTCACTTTATAATATAAGTAATCTGACGAAATTTGTGAAGTTTGCATTTGGTATTTACCCTCGTTGTCTTAACTGATATGTTCACATTTCGCTTTGAAATCTCACTTTGAGTTGGCTGGGAATCTGCAGGAGGAATTCGAGCAGTATGCCGAGAAAGCCAAGACTCTGCCAGAGAGTACAACCAATGAAAACAAGCTAATTCTCTATGGCCTGTACAAGCAAGCCACTGTTGGACCAGTGAACACCAGTCAGTATTTTGCTCTTACATGCACATGTTTACTTGTATACTCTTGTTTGCTAAACTAAATTTCAATTCTGAGCAAGTTCCTTCATATTTGCCAATCGTACTTTCATTCAACATCTTGGCACTTAATTGCAGGCCGTCCTGGAATGTTTAACATGAGGGACAGGGCAAAGTGGGATGCATGGAAGTCTGTTGAAGGTAGCGTTTTGAGATATTTTAATCCAGACGATTCGCTTGCTTTAGCATAGCATGACCATTTATTTAGCCTCGGATTATCAGTTATTAAGCTTGTTGATTCTCACCTGGGTTACTCAAAAATCATTTATTGTTGACAGGGAAATCCAAGGAGGAAGCTATGAGTGATTATATTACCAAGGTAAAGCAGTTGCTGGAAGAAGCTGGCATTTCAGCTTGATGTTACAGACTATTTGCCAATTTAATCTTTTTAAACGGTGATCATTATGTCAATTTAATCTTTGATTCGATAACAGTAGAAACTGGTTTGAACTTTGAACATGTATCCAGATTGTGGGGTAGTTTCCTCGCAATATTTATGAATTGGTTTGCAGCTTAGGTTGAGCAATTCTTAATTTCTTGAATTATCGTTCACTTAATGAAATTGAAAATTTCTCAAGCAAGGTGTATCCACTTGTTTTAGAACAATCTCTATAGCACGATGATGATGCAACGGTAGATTAGAGTTTTGTTCGAGCTATACAAACCCGGAGCATCTCTATCAGGTGAGATGCGACGTTATCTTTTATTTGAGCCGCTTGGGAATTTGTTCTCGCAGAACCATGTGGGCTATGTCAGAGTTCAAATTGAACTGTGCGAAGTTAATGTACATTTCTGGGTTGTAGCTTTCACCATAAAAACCATGATGGAAGATTTGGTGAAGAACTTTAATGACTTTACACACAAACCCATAAGTGTACAATCACTAGAGAGTTAATGGCTGCTCGCCCAAATTTGTATGTATAGGCGTACCAGTCGCTGGATAACAGTTGAATTATTAAAACTTCCGAGCCTTGAATTTGTATTCCTAACCTTATGAAGTTGAAAATCGGTTAAAGTTTGAGGCAAACAATGATTCCTGGCTAATAAACACTTTACATTTCGGATCAGCGTATGTACAAAAAGACCAAACTGTTTTTGTTGGATCAAAGATTTAAGGAACCATAGAGCAAGAGCAAGGTGATTTATTGAACAAATGGGTATCTTGGCATATAGTATTCCCTTGCCCTTGAAGTGCTTGCCAATATCCCTTCAAGATCTCCCATGATTCTGGCCAACCATACCTCCAAATTTCTCTGGATTCCTCTCAAGTTGTTTCTAATGGAATCCAATGACCTTTTTGTGGTCACTTTGGCCTGGTTCCCCAGCTCGTCTCCACGACAGCTCTTCCCAATCTCAGTTTGTATAGCCATCAGTTTTTGTTCAGTTTCGGCTGCATGTTGCTTCAGTCTAAATGCCTCAAGCAAAAACTCATTTTGCCTCTGTGTTCGAAACTCTAGATTGAGATTGGCATCGGAGGGATCGCTTGCCTGCTGCGAAATGCAAGGGAAAGGAATATGAGCAAATGTATCATAATACATATGCAGAACAGACAAAGAACCTATATAACTAAGCATTACCACTCTTCTGCATAGATCATCAATCTTCTCGGAAAGAGCTTGGTAACTCTTTGCCTGCTTCCTCATTAACGATGGAACGTTTGACAGATCAGTCCCACCAATCTTTTCAAGATGCAGTAGTTCCTGCTCAAGTAATTTTAACTTGGTGGAAACTCCTTTTGAGTCGCTATCTACCTTCCACGGGGACTCCCTTCTGAAAGAAGAAACAAATTTTCCTTCGGATTGGATGAATTGTGCATGGAACAAAAACAATCAGTATTCTCTGTCGTTAAAACTTACCTTGCTACAAATTGCTTCATATGATACATGGATTCATGGGATTCATATTGTAAATCCTGCAAAATGAAAGACATAAATCAGTGAACATGTACATCCATGGATCATGACTATGTAATGTTTATACCCATTATCTCTTATTAGCGTCAGTGTTCTATTCCTTTATAAATTGACCATCATAGGTGGCAAAAACTAAAAGGATCAATATTTAAGAAACTGATTGTGTCCATAATACGAGAAGCTACAAACAATCTGTAAACTGATCCTAATGGTGTATTCCTCCGGAGAGAAGTTCCCAGAGGACAAACAAAAATAGTCTGTTGACAGGTGGGATACAAAGTCATGATCAACCATGCTTCACAAACTCCAAAGAGGATAAGAAAGGAAGAGACAAAGTTCACAGGAAGAGGAAAATAAATAAGAGAGAGAAGCATTTTGCTATTTTCATAATGGTAAATCAGTTCACAACATGGATTGACATTATAGATTAACAAATGCTACATTCAGATCAAGTTTACTTTGGCAAAAGAACAATTAATAAACTCCTTAACTACCAACATGCATCTAGTTTGTCAGAGAGGAAAACAAATGCTGACATATTACCCAGTATACAATTTACTTCAGAATTAGTACATAGTACTTCTTAATCCAAATATGTTTCGCAATTAGTACATAGTACCCAATCCATTAACTTTTCAACGGGGAGCAACTGATAAGAACTAACACATGTGGTGAGCCACCATAGAGATACTTTGCCACTTTGTCCCAAATTATCGTGCCATGGATAAGAGTGGTCCAATCAAGAGATGAAACCAAATGGTGAGCAATGAGGAACTGATTCCAATTGAGTCAATTTATCTTCTGTTTATGAATACAAACAAGTACCAAGGAAGGACAAATGATGATAAAGATAGATCATGACACTATACGGCACTCCACAACGAAATGCATTTATGAAGCACTTAGATTGGGGTTAATGAACTTCTTGATTCAAACTATGTAGCAAACTAGCCTCTTTGATTCCCTAAAGGTGGGGCGGTTTCTAGTCTTTTTCCTCCTCAATTTCCATCCAAGCTTCTTCTAACCCGAGTACCATTCTTGCATAACTCAAGGATAATAAATCAAAAACTATGCAGCAAACTAGCTTGATTCCCTAAAGGTGGGGCTTTTTCTAAAGTCTTTTTCCTCAATTTCTATCAAAGCTTCCTCTAACCGGAGTACCATTGTTGCAAAACCCAAGGATAATAAATCAGAAACTATGCAGCAAACTAGCCTCTTTGATTCCCTAAAGGTGGGGCTATTTCTAAAGTCTTTTTCCTCAATTTCTATCAAAGCTTCTTCTAACCCGAATCCCATTCTTGCATAACCCAAGGATAATAAATCAGAGCCTCCTTTGATGCTTAACTTCATATACCAAAAGTTCATAAAAAGTTTCTAAACTGGTCCAACTCTATCAAGTATCAAGAACAATGTTCATAGACCAATGACAAACTCATCTCATTTCCCCTAAAGAATGGCTCAACTAACAGAGATAACCTACAAAACAAAGATAGGCAAATTGTAAAAACTAAGAGAATGATTAAGTGTTCAACCAAGAGCAAGACTATTTTCTATTTTCTCAAATTTTCCCAGAAAACAAACAGAGAAGGAAAATAGCTCAAACCTGCCACATATTGGGTTTCTCTGGCGGCGTCCAGCACTTGGAAGCCGAAGCTAGGAAATCAAGGTTAAAGCCATTACTGAACTGGCGCTGGTGTTGGTGCTGGTGCTCCCCATACCCAGCACCTACTTCCTCCACCTCACCAAAGTACTCACTGCTTCCGTCGCCGTGGCCGTACTCTTCTTCTTCTTCTTCCTCCTCATACTCGTCTCTCCTCGACATGAATCCGATCATCTCGTCCCTCTCCCCAACCTCCCGCTCCAAATCCTCCATCCTGATCTTCGCCTCCGCTTCGAATTTCTCGAATTCCGCCAGCCTCGCCTTCAGGTGCGCGAGCTCCTCGTGCGCGGCGTCGATCTGGTGCAGCAACCGCTTCTCCTCCATCTGCCAGGCGTTCCGGTGGCTGGCGAAGATCTCCACCACCCTGGCATTGGCCTTGGAGTCCTCCTTCCTCCTCGATTTCATCAGCCGGAGCTGCTCCTCCGCCTGGTAGAGCCTCACTGACAGGTCCCTAGCCTGCCTCTGCAGCTTCGGTACCAAACAGAGCGCGTTTCTCGGAAGCAGAGCCAAGAACACAGAGAAGCTGAAGCCAAGGAACGAGCATAGAAGCTTCCTCACCACCTCCACATCTTCTTCTTCATCATCTTCTTCTTCTTCTTCTTCCGAGTAGTGTTGTTGCTGGTCCAGTTCTGGTTCTGGCTTTGTTGCCATTAGTGAAATGCTTTGGAGAAAGAGAGAGACCCAGGAATGGCTGTTTAGGTCTGTGTCTATGGTACTGTAGGGACTATCTATGATGATGATGATGATGATGGATCTTTTTGTGCAAAAACAAATACACTTTTTTATGGGTAGAAAATAGATACACTTTTGGGAGCTAGCTTGATTGTGTGGGATGGTTTTACAGAAATGGCCTTGGGATGGTTGGTGAATTGCGGAAATGGATCAACGGTCGTTTTCTGATTGTCGATGGAGAAGACAGAGTGCAACAGCCTAGTTGTGTTCAAAAAATATTTCTAATTCTGCACAACTTAAACAAACAATTGACAACATTGGCCATTTTCAATGTCATACACATTCAAAATACATAAAAACGGAGGTAAGAGGTAAGGGTGTGAGGAGTAGTGGTTAGATTTTGCCATCTTTTGAGGAAATGATTGGCCAACCCTTTAACTTTTGTATTTTTGGCACTCAACTCAACCGAATCAAAATACAAGTGAACACTGTTTTTGTTTCTTGTTTTTTGTTTTTGCACCGCACTGCACATATTTGATTCCACCATGCACATAATGTAAAGAGCATTTGGGTTCCCGAGACAGTCCACTATCCATTTTCTTCTCTTTCTGCACCACGAAATATACATGACCCTACTTGAAATGATATATGCTCCAGTTCTACTTCTGGCTTTACATGTACCTTTTTCTATTATTATTATATTTTTATTGGGCTTTTGCCAAGTCATGGCCACATTGGTCTACCATCCAACAACCTAGTCTACTACAATATTGTTTGTTTCTAAGATCATCACCAAGTTACAACTTTGATAGGTCCAGGCCCAATCTAATTTAAATGGGCCCATGTGATATTGTGAAGGCCTCTATTGTTATCATCATTCATCCACAACCAAACAAAGCACAAAACTTTCATTTTCTTTCAAGTTCACTCCACTAGTCCACTTGAGTCTATGTCATCATCCACATCCCCAAAATTAAATGTTTATTATCTTTGTGCCAAATTATTTTTATATAGTGTGTCAAATGAAATGAGACTCTAAAGACGACATTGTTTATTTGATAATTAATTTGTTTTATATTGTGTTATAAACTAAATGATTCATCATTTTCAGCATAAAACTGTCATTTTACATTTATGTTGACCAATTTCTAGTTATTTCATGTTTATCGTTGGGTCGCCAGAGTCTTGGACGAATAAGGGACATACGAACCCAGAAAGCTCCGACGAGAGGGGAAGGCGAAGTGTGTGTAAAAATGACAAACAGTTTCGTGGTGGTGAGTCGGAGCAAAATTCAGAAAAATAGAAAGTTCAGGGATTAAGCTTTAGATCCACAACACTTCATTGCTGCAGTAAGTAACTTGGACCAATTAAAAAAAAAATTTGGAAAGTCTAGGGATCAGAACAAGTGAAAACCCTAAACAGAAGTCAACTTCAAAATCCAATAAAGTCCAAGGGATGTTGAACCATTTAACGCAAAAATAATATACAAAAAAAAAAATCGCTGGTGAATTGATATCTACAACCCTCAATTGGGGTTTGCATATATGTTTAACTTGTGATTGTAGTTTAACTAATGAGATTGAAGTTTCCTTTTATTCATAATGTTACATTAAAGTTAGAGCGGCGTTTCATGTGTGTGTGTGTATGAATATCGTTTCTAATTACATTAATATACTTACCTTATAAGACATTACGGTAGTTACATAGTTACGTAAAAATTTATGCCAAAATAAAAATTTTGATGATGGGACGCTCTAATACAAATTATAAACTCGTGTATTTTTTTTATAAGCTTTTATAGTATCTATAGAATTCAAATTGTTACTAAAATTTTAATGTGGTCACTTAATTACTTGCCTTGTTTTATTTAGTTCTCAATTATGCTGTTTTGTTTTGAATTCGTCCAATTTGTATTTGTGCCGTCAAACTGAGACGACGTGTGAAGTTTTCTAGACATTATTTGTTGATAGAGTGACCACATGGCATTTAAATTATCTAGATTAGCTAAAAAAACTAATAACTTATCACATCAAATTGCACGGTAACAAATATGATATAAAACTGGGGCTTGAAGACCAACACACCTAGACAAGCCTGACAAAGAGACCGATGACTTAACTAACTCGTGGACCACTATCGACACTACCAAATTGAACCATAATGACTAAAACATCATGAATAATCAAATTGAATGCAATGAAATTCTTCCCATTAGCTTGAATAACCAAGTTAAAGACACTAAAATCCTCCCCATTAGCCTAAAGAACACGAACAACTGACAACAACTATACTTGAAGTTTAAGGCGACAACTTGGAGGGCTTTGCCAACCGCCCCTCGCCCCCATTGAGCCTACCATCTGGTTGAACAACAAGCTTGAATGTTGATCCGAGGGCTTCGACCAATCCACCACATTCCAAACCACATTTTTCTTTCCTAGAACCGCCTCCTACTGCCCTACGCACACACCAATAAAAAAGTCCACCTCGAATATACTCCGTCGCCACTCTCCGAATCCCAACCAAACATTAACTTGATATTAAAACAAGAGCTCACTATCTTAAACTCAAGAGACCATCAGTTCAAGAACAATTGTAACTGTATGAAAATCCTATCCGACTCTCACAACGGTAGAGAAAAAGATAGTTATTTTTCCATCTCAAGTGATACATTTCTCACATCAAATGACATTTAAAATGACATCATAGCACATTTTATTTACAAAAAGCGGCATAAATATATTGTTGGTATTTATTTTGAAAATTATATTTTTTATCTACGGTTACAGATTTGGTTTAATTCAATAATTCAGGCTGTGACAAATTGGTAGGGCAGAGTTTCCGTTACAACTTACATATTGGATTTCTATTTTTATTTATTTTTTACAGCAAATTTGAGTTCCATACTCAATCCCATGAGCCATTTCAATTTCAACCAGAAAATAGTAATAATATTAATTAAAAAAAATAAAAACAATTTCGTTTCTTCCCCAAATTCAAAGTTCAAATAAAAGTGCTGCGAAGTCGAGTCGAGCCCTCCATTGAACTCGTCATTCGAAAACATCATTTAACTCAGTGAACTCAATTTATCGACTATCGGCTTCTCCAAATTTCTGTCACTGCGCGATTCGTCCGAGGTTCGTATCAATCTCTTGCAGCTCAATTTGCATTTCGTTTCATTTTTTTTGCTTTCAATTTGTTTTAGGCTCTTTTTGTTGCTTCGGCATTCGGGACATTGCCTCTACACGCTATTGGGTTTATGGCTTTTTGTCTATACGCTTGTTTCTGCACCCAATCTGGAACGATACCCTCTGTTTGGTTGCTGGGAAACTCGATGGAAAGTGAAAGAAACTTACGCTTTTGAGTTTTGAGTCAGGGTTTATTAATTTTCAAGTTCAGAAGAAGGGTCAATTTTCTTTTTGAAATTGTATTAGACCCACTTGAGCGATGATGTTTCTCGTTTCTGGGTATTGATTCATTTCATCTCAAAATTCAGAATTTGTGTTTTTTTTTGTAGTTGTTCCAAAAAGAGCATTCATTTGTGCTTTTTCCATTATTGAAACATTGTGAAGGCTTAAACTCAATTTTGCACTTGTTTTCTTCAGGTTTGAGCTCTCTGGGTTTTGCCCAGATGTAATTTAGTGGACAATTATGTCCCTCCTGAGTAGATTCTTTTACCGGAGACCCCCAGATGGCTTGCTTGAATTTGTTGAAAGAGTTTATGGTAACACCATTTATTTTCTAATCTCAATTTGATATCTTTTTATTTCAAGGGCTATACCTTCAAGCCTCAATTTTTGGCTTCTTATATTGGTGTGTGTGTGGTCTGGCAGTTTTCGATTCATGTTTTTCCACTGAGGTTCTGCCCGATGGAATGTATCAAGTGCACTTGCATGAAATTATAACTGAGCTACACGAAGAATTCCCAGATGCATCCTTTCTTGCATTTAATTTTCGTGACGGAGAGAAGCAGAGCCAGTTCGCGGAGATTTTATGTGAATATGATGTTACAGTCATTGATTATCCGCGACAGTATGAGGGCTGTCCTCTCCTCCCACTGTCTTTCATTCAGCATTTTCTTCGTGTTTGTGAGAGTTGGCTTTCTCTTAGGAATCAACATAATATTATTCTTCTTCATTGTGAGAGAGGGGGTTGGCCGGTCTTGGCTTTCCTTTTAGCTAGCTTCTTGATTTTCAGAAAATTGACCACTGGAGAACGGAAGACTCTTGAAATTGTACATCGCGAGGCTCCCAAAGGTTTCTTGCAGCTATTGTCGCCGTTGAATCCATTCCCTTCTCAGCTCCGCTACCTTCAGTATGTAGCTAGAAGAAATATAGCATCAGAGTGGCCTCCTCCAGAGCGGATGCTATCACTGGATTGTTTAATCCTTAGAGCAGTTCCAAGCTTCGATGGTCAAAAGGGGTGCAGACCAGTAATCCGTATTTTTGGAAGGAACCTCCTTGGTAAAGATGGGATTTCAACCCATATGCTCTTTAACATGTCAAAGAAAAAGACAATACGACATTACCGCCAGGTAAGATGTTCATTATTTAATGACTTGTTTCCAATAATATGTTGTATTAAATGAAGCAAACACAATCGAACTTGTTCTTGCAGGCAGACTGTGATGTGATTAAGATCGACATCCAATGTTTGGTTCAAGGAGATGTTGTATTGGAGTGTGTCCATTTGGATTTGGATCCAGAAAGAGAAGTTATGATGTTCCGTATAATGTTCAATACTGCATTTATTCGGTCCAATATATTAATGCTGAACTCTGAGAATTTGGACATGCTTTGGGACTCAAAGGAACGATATCCAAAAGGCTTTCGAGCAGAGGTTAGTATTTTCTCTAAGCTTCTGCCTGGATCTCAAAGAGAACAAACAAGAATAAGCAGGAAAAATGATACATACACATGTATATATAGATAGATAGATAGATTTTCCTTTACATTTTTTCATTGTATTGAGATATAAGTGTAGTCTAGTTATTCTGTCAGGTTTGGGAAGTTCTTTTTAATTCTTGTTTATGCACCTAAATTAATTTATGACTGCAGGTTTTGTTTGGAGAGGTGGAGCATATTTCTCCTGCAAGAGTTCCAACTACAATTTTAAATGGTGAGGAGAAAGGTGGATTGCCCATTGAAGCCTTTTCTAGGGTGCAAGAACTTTTCAGTGGTGTTGAATGGGTTGACAACAGTGATGATGCTGCATTTTGGTTACTTAAACAACTCTCTGTCTTGAGTGATGTGAAGGAACTATCAAGAATGCCTAGTAAAAGTAGTTCATATACTTCTCCTGCTGACTCTGAAGAAGAAAATAACGCATCTAGTACTGCTGATAGTTCGGATGAAGCATTTGATATCTATGCTAAACCTTCATTGGATCATATGAAGTTATTGAAACCAGATACTGTTGGTTTAGTGCCCTTTTCTCTTGAAAGGGATGATCAATCCAGTGTAAATCTTGATTCTGAACTTGCAGATCCGGTGTCTTGTCAGTTGATTCCTCATCAACAATCATCACATTCAATTAAAGAAATACCTTCCTCTATTGATGCATGCATAGGGCCTTCCCCATCCTCATCCCCACCACCGCCTCCTCCTCTAGTACCCAGTGTCTCCATAAATTCTCTTGAACATTTGCATCCCACTACGAATGGAATTCCTTCGCCACCACCTCCGCCTCCTCCAATTGTTTCTACTAGTGAAAGTCAGCCACCTCCTCCACCTTCTAGCACTTGCATAGATAATTCTAATCCACCTCCTAATACCACTAGAGGGCAGCCTCCTCCTCCTCCTCTTCCACCTCTTCCTATTTCTTCCCAAAGTCCCCTGCTAGCCCCACCTCCA
>JAYMTF010004580.1:0-12927 GCA_036897485.1 Pelargonium nanum | reverse complement strand
GGTGTGGTTACAAAGAAGTGATCGGCGCGCGTTTTTCCAGATTCTGAATGATGTGTTAGAGTTTAGTTATAAGTTATATCGGTGTGGTTACAAAGAAGCAATCGGCGCGTGTTTTTCCAGATTCTGAATGATGTGTTAGAGTTTAGTTATAAGGTATATTTTTGTGGTTACAAAGACGTTATCAGCGCGCGTTTTTCCAGATTCTGAATTATGTGTTAGAGTTGAGTTATAAGTTATATTGGTGTGGTTACAAAGAAGTTATCGGCGCGCGTTTTTCTAGATTTTGAATTATGTGTTAGAGTTTAGTTATAAGTTATATTGGTTTGGTTACAAAGAAGTTATCGGCGCACATTTTTCCAGATTCAGAATTTTGTGTTAGAGTTTAGTTATAAGTTATATTGGTGTGGTTACAAAGAAGTTATCGGCGCGCGTTTTTCCAGATTCAAAATTTTGTGTTAGAGTTTAGTTATAAGTTATACTGGTGTGGTTACAAAGATGTTATGGACGCGCGTTTGTCCAGATTGTGAATTTTGTGTTTGAGGTTAGTTATAAGTTTTATTGGTTCGGTTACAAAGAAGTTGTCGGCGCACGTTTATTCAGATTCTGAATTTTGTGTTACATTTTAGTTATAAGTTATATTGGTGTGGTTACAAAGATGTTATCGGCGCGTGTTTTTAAAGATTATGAATATTGTGTTTGAGGTTAGTTATAAGTTATATTGGTGTGGTTACAAAGAATTGATCGGCGCGCATTATTTGAGATTCAGAACTTTGTGTTAGAGTTTAGTTATAAGTTATATTGGTGTGGTTACAAAAATGTTATCGGCGCGTGTTTTTCCATATTATGAATATTGTGTTAGAGGTTATTTATAAGTTATATTGGTGTGGTTACAAAAGAAGTGATCGACGCGCGTGTTTCGAGATTCTGGATATTGTTTTTGATGTCAGATACAAGTTTTTATTTGTGTGGATTCAAAAAAGTTATTGGCGCGCGTGTATGGTTACAAATATGTTATTGGCGCGCGTTTAGTATTGCTCCATTACTTGTCAGATACAAGATTTTATTGGTCTTTTACACAAATGTTATGGCGACATGATTTTAGGCATTATACGTGTTAGGACTTTCCTAGATCTAAAGTTGTTTGCTTGTGTTGTCGTCTACCACCCGTGTTTGGAAACCCTAGTTATTTTGGCTGTTGTGTACCACCACTAGATAGCGTACATCGAAGTTCTTGACTTGAATTGCAAGGAATTGGACATGGAAAGAGTTGGTGATCACGAGGCCGGTAGTGTTGCAATGGAGGAGGAAGTTGCAGGTATGTAGGGATTAATTTTTTTTGTTTGGTGTGAACTATTTTAGTAGATTTGTTTTGAGGATGATATTTGTTTGAAAACCCTGATTGGTAGAATTTGTAATGGCTATGATTCTGAATGCATTATTTGACATTCAATTTGGATGGGTTTGTGGATGATGACGCTGAGGAAGACTATGGTGAATTTGTTGATGATCTGGACTCTCAGTTCTCAGAGTAGTGTGATGAAGGTTGCGAGAAGAAATTACTTAGACACAATTTGGGAGACAGTAATGGTGAGTCCAAAACTGGAGAATCACCAAATTCTGATACAAAAAATGGTGAAACCCCAAATAGTGACTTCAAAAATTGTGATTCAAAAAATGAGAACTCAAAAAATGTACCTGTGATAATACCTGATTCAATGTGTGGAATGACGTCTGATGATTTGTTGACGCTGTCTAATTTTTATAAGGCATATGCAGTTCAGGAAGGATTTGGAGCTACCATAACCTTGTCTCGTAATTTCAGTAAAGGCCTTGAGAAGGAATTGGGTTTGAAAAAAGAATTTGTTATGGCATGTGATGTCGTTGGGAACCCTAGGCATAAAGATAATTGTATGTATAGCAGAGCTTCGAAGAAAACAGGGTGTCTTGCATCAATGAGGTGTGTGTGGTGTAAGAGAATGAAATGTTATAAGGTAACAAAAGTGGAATTAAAGCACAATCACTCGCTGGACAGTTCGTTATCCAGATTGCACGTGAGTTACCGAGGATTTTGTGTGGGAGATGCACGTACGATTAACATGCTGCGAGATGCAAGGCTTATACCTTTTAGCATTAGAAGTGTTATGGAAACCAAAGTGGGAGGTTCAGAAAATGTCGAAATTAACATTCGGGACATGCACAATTTCATTCGAGACAATAGAGATGGTTTAAGTTCAAATGATGGAGCACAAATGCAACGGTACTTTCGGGAGATGCGAAACATAAACGATGGCTTCTTCTACGAGTTTAAGCTTGATGGTAACAATCAGATTGAGAATGCGTTTTGGTCGGATGCGCGTAGTCGTGCAATGTATGAGAGCTTTAATGATGTAATTAGTTTTGAGGGTTAATTGCAAATGCCCCCTACTAACTTAACACTTAAAGCAAATGTATAGCTTAAACTTTTTTAACAAGAATTCGACCATTACAAACTTACGCACACCTGATCTGATATAACTCTGTTAAGTTGAAACATAAAATGACTATAATACCCTTATCTCTTTTAAGATGTTAATTAACTATGAATATTAACAAATATGATTTGTTTAATCTGCGGATGTGTCAATCCAAAGCACTGCAATTAATGGTTTCAATTGAAATCACACATATCTAGAATTTCAATTAATTGGAAATTAACTCTAAGATTTCAAATGGAAGCACTATTTCTCACTTTTCCATCATTATCAATGTTCATCTTCCATGGCAACACGGAACAAGGCAGAGGACGATGTGTGAGTTCCTTGACCACTTTCACTGTCGATTCATGTTGGAGTTGCTAATGGAGGTGCATACTGGACCTTTCCGTTCATAGTTGCCGGAAAAAGCAACCCAGTCGCACATGAGAAGAATGAGTAAGGCAAAGCTCTTTGCGCCACCGTTCGCCGAAATCAACTCCGTTTGTTGCCCTTTCATCGCTACTATCTTTCAAGATCTGTGGGAATAGTGCTCCACCGAAAGTACGAAGCTGTCATTGCCCAGATCTGAGATGTATTTTTATTGATTTTGAACATCCTTTAATTTTAATTTTTGCTTGGATCTGAAATTGTAATTTAATTTGTTCATATGTTTATATGTCAGATCTATAAATTTGCAAATCTGAGCCATTTTCGAGTTCATATCTCCATATGTTCATGTTTTTAGATAATGATAGTTCATGTTCTCCTTTTGTGAATCTAGGTTGTTGTTTGAAATTATAATAATTAGAATTTGAGTTATTGTTTGGAATGGTAACTAGTATTTTGGTTGTTGTTTGGAATCATATTTGTGTTCATGTGTTGTGTTCTTGATGTTCATCGTATGTTCTTGATGTTCATCATTTGTTCTTGATGTTTTGAAGACAAAACAACTCCAGCAACCAAGTTCATAAAGTTAGGGCTAGATGGGAGGAAGAAGAAGACTTTGGGCTAAGGGCATTATTGGTATTAAAATTTTAAACTCTACATGTGCCACTCACATGACAACTTAAACCATAAGTTCCGTCTATTTTAACTAACGGATGGGGTGAAGGAAAGATAATAGGGGTCGAATTCTTGTTAAAATAGTTTAAGTTATACATCTTCTTTAGAGGACAAGTTAACAGGGGGCATCTGCAATTTCCCCTAGTTTTGACACTACCTACCTTACTAACAAGTATGTTGTTTCTGATGTTGTTGTGAAAATTTATAATTTGGTTTTTTTTGTGTTATGCATGTGATATGACTAACCAAATTTGGATCTTAATATTTTTTTATTAGGTACAAAATGTTGTTTGCGCCATTTGTTAGGGTGAATCATCACGGGCAGTCGACTGTGTTGGATGCAGCGCTGATGACTCGGGAGAACATTGAACCATTTAAGTGGGTTTTTCAGCAGTTCTTGACGTGCATGGGTGGCGTTCATCCTAAAACCATAATCACTGACCAGGCACAAGCTATTAGAGATGCAGTTCAGGATAGTTTTCCTAATAGTAGGCATAGATGGTGCATCTGGTACATAATAAGAAAGATACATGATAAAATGAAGAAATTTACAGGTTTTAAGGAATTTATGCATCATCTTAGTGGAGATTTGTTCGAGTCTTGTTCTGCCAAAGAGTTTGATGTTGGTTGGAATTATGTGTTGGAGAAATTTGTTTTGGTGGGTAATAAGTGGCTGGAATCGTTATATAAATAGCGACACAAGCGAGTCCTTTCACTCCTGCGCGGTGTTTTCTGGGCTGGCATGCGCAGCACGCAGAGGAGCAAAGGGAAGAATGAGTTTTTTGGAGGAAGAAGCTTTAATAGAAACACTACACTAACAAAGTTAGTGCAGAGGTACGATAAAACACCTGAACGTGAATTTGTATCCGATTTCAGAAGTAGGACCACGAAGAAGCAATTAATGACCTCGTCGAAAATTGAGAAACATTTCCTATCAGTTTATACCTAGAAGATGTTTAATGTTTTCCAGTCAGAGTTGAAGAAAGTTATAGACTTACGTCTGGTGGCTAGGCAAACAGTGAATGAGTTGGTGGAGTATGATATACAGGGTCCGAACGGCATTAAGTGGTCAAAGAACCATATTATTATGCACACGGTGACGTACAATGTGAATTCTGGTGTTGGAGAGTGCAGTTGTAATAAGTTTGAGTGTTTTGGTATAATTTGCAGGCATTTGTATGTTGTTTTCCGAGAAGAGGAAGTGAGAGATTTTCACCCGATGTACACATTAGATAGGTGAAAAAAAAACAAGTTGCGTAGGCACACACTTGTGAGGTGTAATTATCATGTTGGAGTTATGGAGCCTTTTATGCAAAGATTCGACAGTTTAGTTAAGCAATCAACCATTTTTCTCAGATGGCATGCGAGGATTTAGAGTTGAAAAAGGTGTACGAAGAGTATTTGGCCGGTGCAAGAGAGAAAATGATGAAAATCATTGATAGTAGGGGTAATGCGGGCATGAAGGCCAGAGTAGTTGTAAAAACGGTTGGTCATCCCAGAAAGTTTCAATGGGTGATAACTGACAAGGATAGATTGAAGACGAACTTCAGAAAGAAGCAGAAACATGACGGGGGAAATTTTGACGGAAGCAGCGTAATTGTGAGATATTGTTTTCAAAATTTTATGTGTATATATTTTGTAACATTTTGTCTGGAGGAGTAATGCTTTTTCCATTTCTTATGTGGATCTTGTTTTGTTTAGGTTGGGAAGAATAACGACTGTCAATATGTAGGTCGTGGTCGGGGTGTAGTTAGTTCGCTGAATAAGGTATGCAGACTTAAATAATTTGTCATATGTTATTAGGTGTTATGTAGTATTGTCGGAATAATGGTAGTAGTGTTGAATAAAAATGTTTTTGCAGACGTTCGATGCTATGGACAATTCAACTTGTGAATGGCAGTTTGCGGGGCCGAAGTTTGTTTCAGAATGCTCGACAAGAACAAATGATGTTGCTACTAATTTAGGATAGGTTCATGGATCTGTTGGTTGGGACGCGTCCGTGAATACACCGTACAAATTAAGTTGAATCAATTATGTTAGATTAGGAATTGCACACTGAGTTTGAGTTGGAAATAGAACATATAGTGCTGTTTGTTTTGAGACTTTATTAGTAATTGGTTAGATATTTTTGAACAAATTACTGTTTGTAACTGAAGAAGGGACTAAAATGAATTGTTAATTAATATTTGCACACCGATATGAACTTGTAACCGGGCCTACTATAAAAGGTTAGGCTCAAAAGAAATTTATAGTTTTGTTTTCTACACCTCTTCGTCTTCTCCCGCCTACTCACACCGATCGAAGTCCAAAGTTCTTCAACTTGCAATGGAATTACGAGGGTTTGTATAACCGCGTATTAAATCTGTCAACGTCATCCAGGTGTAGAAGCATAAGGTATGTTGGTTATTTTCAGAACTAATTATCTAGGTGAGTTCTTACGATACTGGCTTTAATTTTTTGTTTAATGTTTTGCGAAATACCTTTAGTGAACTGCGGAAAATGGTATCTGACTGAATGTGAGCTCCGGCTCTGATGGCATTTGCGTTGAGAATTTAAAAATTATTTTGGGTCTGGTGATTTTAGGGTTTTCCTTGGGTAAGGGGATTAAATGTGTAAAGTAATGTCTTTTAATGGGTGTGGGTTTTTGAAAACCTAGTTGTTAATGTTTTATGGTCATCTAATTGGTGCTGCATGTGTTGACAGATGCAAAGCTTGGTAGTTGTAGATGCAAAATGAGTACTGAAATTATGTGTTCATGCATTTGTTTTGAATCATCCTATAGTTAATGTTGTCTGAAGACCGATTAGACAGTTTCAAATCTATTCCCTGTGGTATATGATACTGTATTGAGAGAAAATGATTGGTATATTTTTGCAGCTGCTGTTAAGATGACGAAGCAAGCGCAACCTTGTGGTGTGAAACGTACCCGAGCATACGATATGTTCCAGTAAGTATTGTTAAACATTGTTTGGTTTTGTCATATTTTGGATGACTTTCATGTTTTTTGAAATGTGGTTTTGTACTCTTCACTGTCAGGAGTGAGTGGATGAAGGCGGACAATGTTGATCGGTTTAAGGGACAGGTTATGGAGGAGATGTCAAAGGTTTAACCACAACTAACTGGATTTAAACTTGTTCAATCTACGATATGTTTATTTAATATAATTGTATGTGCTTATAGAGGATTGATGAGGAATGGGCAGAAGCGAAGAATTCGGATAGATATGTAAAGCTGCAAAGAGCCAATGATGCAGAAATGAGCGGTGTTTCAAAATCACATAGGAATCAGGTTGGTTAATTGAACGTTTCATTCAGGTTTTGAATTTATGTTGTTCTTGAGAAGAGTGGTGGACCTAATTTGTTTTATGTTGTGAATGTTTTCAGGCTGTATTTTGTACCCGATTCCGGCCTGGTTATTTCTTGAAGTTAAATTTGTGAGAAGCACAGCGCGCTGCTGTGAAGAAGATGGGATTTGAGAGCTTAATCAGCCATGAGTGCAAGATGGTGCAGAGAAGTTTCATACTTTTCACCTGGGACAAATTTAACCCTGTTACACGTACTTTTCTGGTACACGAGAAGAAGCACAGGCTGACAGTAGCTGATTTCAGCCATATTTTGGGAATTCCTGGCAAGGATAGTCCCGTACCTACCGAGTTTGAGTCACCTGAACAGCAAACCGAGTTCATGACTCGTTACAATGTTCGGTCTTTTCTCAAGTTCATGAAGTACTTTGAAACCACGGCGATTTAGACTACGATATGTTTAGGAAAGATTTTCTGGTCCTTGTTTTAGGGTTAATCCTGTTCCTGACCAGCATGGAAGAGACATGAGAGGGATGAAGCCTGGAAGAAGATGTTGTTAAAGGTATATACTTGTCATCAACATCAAGTAATAGTATTGTTGTATTTTGTGCATTAAGTATTGTTTCATAGCTAATATGTATTATGTGCAGGACAATATTGTCAGTAAGGATAAGAAGATGCATAAGAAGGTGAAGAAAAGCTGCAAGGGAAAGGAAAAGAAGGACATCTCTACAGATGATGGGAACGATAGTATGGAAGGGGAGGAGGTGAATAAGCGTGGGAAAGAAGAGTTTGGTGGTTGGGAGGATGTTAGAGAAGTTGTTGACGAAATGGACACGTGTTTGGACGTGTCGGATATGGAAGGTTTGGAAGAGGTTGATGGTGGTGTAAGTGATGGCAACAAAAAGAAGTGACACTGGAACAATTCTGGCGGTGCAAGCGGAAGTGCAACGGAAGGTACATTTAGTGTGAATACTGAATTTGGGCCGCTTGACCTTATTACGTCAGCCATGGTAACAACATGGATTAGTTCTTGTCACCCGTAAGTGTTTGTCTTAAAAATCTTAAATAAAGAAAATATGTATTTTGCAGTGAATTCCTCCTAACCTCGTCCTGTTCATAATGTTTTTTTGTTCTAGTGATGATGTTGTAGTTCGACATGGTGAAAACACTCTCATTGCTGCCGTTAGATTCGAGTTCATCGCGCATTGTCAACCGCTAGGCGTTGCTGTAAGTTTATCGATTTTTGTAAGATATAGTTATTAGTTCACATTCAATTTGAGAGGCAATTGTGTTAATATGTGTCATTTTTAGGCGATTGATTTTGCGAAGAAGTGGTTGAATTCTTTCATGGTATCTCGACCGCCAAAAAGGCATGCATTTACCAGTTTGATTGGGGTAAGTTCAAGATTGTGAAATTGTTTTCATTTATCTTGCATTTGGCTTGAGGGATCTAACGAAATTTATGATAAAGGATATGGTTCGGTCTTCTTTGTGTATACCTCCTGAACTGAAAGGGGACATGTTTAAATACAACCCCGGCGGTGAACTGGATATAGAATTAGTTGCAGGGGGTCTATATAAAGAGAGTGAATTAGGCTTTGCTCTTTTGGATTGCGAACTGGTTAGTTTTGGTTAAAGTTTTGTTAATTTGACAATTGCGTTGTGTAAATACGGGAGATGCTAATTTCTTTATATATTCACAAACAGGTTTTCTTGTCGTGCCTTCTGTTTAAGCACCGGTTTGTGGTGTGCATCAATTTGAGAGACGGTGTGGTAGACATCCTGAATACAAAGCCGGAACATTTCATAGACAGTGAGAGGTCCATGAAGGAATTAGCTTTCAAGGCTTTCATTAAAAAAACGGTAAGTTCGATAGCTGTGATGTTCATTTATATTGTTAGTTATGAAGGTGCATGTTAGAATAACATTTGGATGTTTGTGTAATGTGCAGGCTATCGTGTTGTACCAGTTAATAGGCCGATCCTCAACTGATGAGACTCGTCATCTAAACACGACATCATGGACTCCAAAATTTCGCTTCCCAAATATGCCCCGTCAAAACTCAGAGTATGTGACCCTTTTAATCTTTATGAATGTAGTCTTGATCATCCATACATTTGTATCCAAAAGTTAATTTGTGTTGTTGTCATACCCCAAGGCAAGATTCGGGCCCTTACATCATCAAAGTTGATGATGTATTAGGATGGGAAGCGGAGCAAATTTTGGAACATATTTGGTGATAAATCTGAAGACAACGATCTACGGATGAAGCAAAGGTTGTTGACAACCATGATAGTTGATGATGGAAACTCCGTAAATGCAAATATTAGCTTGCAGATCCAGCGCTGCAAATAAGTGTTTCCATGGATAAGAGTAACAAGACATTTGTTGTAGTTTCATAATGATGATGTATGTGAATGATGTTTGTTTGTTGTATTATGGTTGTGAGTGTTATAAGAACATCTGTGTTGTGTATTGAGTTATGTTAGTTTTGTTCCTTGATTTATGTTAGCCTTTCAAACGGTGTGCTAGATTTGTCATAATTAACGCATGTTTTATGTTTATTATTTTGAACTTGTGTAGACTTTATTAATGGGAAGTTGATTCAGTTACAAAAAAATTTTGGTCTGCACTTCAGAAAGTTTGGCCTATTCACATAACCAGTTACAAACAACGCAATGCTATAGAGGGGTTTGACACAACACTGTGTAGTTGCAAATTTTGGTGAATCACTTGCCAACAATTGTAGGATTGATGTAAAAATAGAAAAGACTTGTCCATAAGGTACATGGATTGTGTCAAATGGATAGACATGGGGTGACTCATGTAAATTAGCTTCAATTGTACATGGGTCAACTCATGAAATTAAAATGGATAACATTTAACAAAGATAATTGTTATTTAATCATGAACTTTGTACACATAATGATATAAGAATGTGAACAATACATACAAACTGTATGCTATTTTAAATTAGATTAGGTACTCTGAAATCAGAAGTGATCTCATATTGTAGGTGTGCATACACATAATGACATAACAATTATTCGTGAAATTGTATGATTATGCAAATCAGGTTTACAAGTAATCTAAACTAGTATCTTTTACCGAGTTAAAACTAACCCAATAGGCTACAAGTACTAAACAACATCTTAAGGAACGAAGCGAAAACTCAATGATGATACATGTATGAAGGCAATTGAACTATGTTCACTATGGGAGGAGCAACTTAGGGATCCATAGTTCTATATATAATTGTAGGATCCACCAAGTGGGCGGAGAAACATAGGAGAATGCGGAGACCGTATCGAACTACCTAAAAGAATGTGGTAGTCACTTGAAAAATGTTGGGAACGGTGCTCCTAAACTTGTAGGAATCAACAGAAGAACATGGATATCCATAGTAATACTTTTTCCCATAGTTGTTTCCTCATATCCATGTTCTTTTAGTATGACTAAGTTATCCACTAGAAGTTTCGTAAACAAAATTTCCAGTGCATTTGGCCTTTTGCATCTTCTTGCAAAAAGCTATCCCACATGAGCTGATTTGTTTAGACAGAGAAACCACGATCGAACAAGCTTCATCCAAAGATGCACAATTGAAAGTATCGTTGCATAACATAAAAAGCTCCAGATCTGAGGAAAAAATCAGGGCATGAGCTAAATTTGATTAATAAAACCAAAAAATGAATGTACATGGCCAATATTATGGTTAACAAGAAGAAGAAGAACATCTATACTGAACCAGTTTCTCAAGTGAAGATACCTAATGCAGTGGGAACCGTGGTTGCACACCGTCAATGGTAATCGTCTCTCTCGGTCCATGCGAGCAGGTATTGTGATAGAGAGTTTGAGCAGATAAGAGTAGGGTTAAATAAGGAGGCAAAATATTTTGGGAGGGAGATGGGGGGTTTCAAATGAAATTTGAAGTGACTGCAGGTAAATTTTGGGGAGCGGCTACGATTTAGGGTTTCATTTAAATTGAGGGTAGACTCCAAAAGTGCCGTTTGAATTTGAGCGAGCTTTTCAAATTTGTTGCCAATGTGAGATAGAGTATAATGATAATGTTTGAATGTGAGAACACAAGTCGACCAATTCTAGGAAAGCAATAGCTTAGTTTGAAACAAATGCTGGACAACTAGCACATGATTATATCCAGAAAAGTGGTTAGTTACAAACTATTTTCGGTTATTGTGACGACCCCAATTTTTTTGAGAGGTAATCATCGGAAATGCCCACCATGGTCACACTAGTCATGACATGCATCACGCCTAAAATTGGACATGTACTTACTATATGCAATGCGAACACTCTGCACAAAATTATATAAGAGGGCAATCACACCCTCAACAAATTGAACATGCACCAACCTATAATGCCTCAGGCAACTAGAATGCTCAGAATGCAAACAAAAGACAATGCAATTGCTTCAATGAGATAAACTATGTTTGATTCACAATGCCTCACGGGCCGAATAAATATAATCAAGATGTGTCAAACCGGTCAAAAGTAAATGCACATGTAGGTAACAAAAGCACATGAACAAAACTATAATGCCATGAACATATACTAAATGAAGCTAAATGAGACGCAACGGAACTCCTAAACCAGACAAGATGTCACCTCCACGAAACCGATCACCTCTAGTGTAATAAGAATGCCCCAATTCTCCACTCAAGTATCTGCTCCCAAAATAAAATGAAAAAGGGTGAATACCAAAGTTTATACACATCTTAAAATAATTTTGTACATACAAGTACAATTTATATTTGGAAAAATGCAATGCAATTCAAACGCTTGAATCGTCACTATTGTCCACAAAATAGCCCAACACTTAAAATGTTAACTCATACTTATACGTAAAATATTTCAAATAACTTTGTTCTTGGTACTAGCGCCTACTGGGCCAAGCCCATCGCCTACTATACCCTTTGTGCTTGGTACTAGCGCCTACTGGGTCAAGCCCAGCGCCTACTATACCGTTTGGTTTCTTGGTACTAGCGCCTACTGGGTCAAGCCCAGCGCCTACTATACCCTTTGGTTTCTTGGTACTAGCGCCTACTTGGTCAAGCCCAGCGCCTACTATACCATTGTGTTCATGGTACTAGCGCCTACTAGGCCATGCCTAGCGCCTACTATACCGTATTGTTTCTTGGTACTAGCGCCTACTAGGTCATGCCTAGCGCCTACTATACCGTATTGTTTCTTGGTACTCTAATAATAACACAAAATAGCTTGTGGGTCCAACAATACATAAATACGTAAATTGACAAATCGATAGAGACATCAATTATAGATTAACTTAACGAACAATTCTTACCAAATTCCAAACCCAAGAGTATACACAAAGAATATATATATATATATATTCTAAGCATGTAAATGTGTATTTGTATCTATCAATGTTCACATACTAACATTTCAAACCCAACAATCTCAATTCGCACTCAATTTGAATATCCAAGAGTAAACTCTTCACAAACTTACTACACAATATAAAAAAAATTCCCAAATCTCAATTACAATAATTTCTAGGGCTCATAAATTAATGCAAATTTACCACTAGCTAGCATGCATGAGATACATATAAAAATTGATATTCAGTTAGTAAAAAATTACTAACCTTGAGTTTGAAATTTTTCTCAAATTTCAAACCCTAACTCCACTCTTTTGAATCTATTTCCTTGTTCCTCTTGCTTTTTCAAAAAAATAAATCGGTGAATAAGAATTTTACACCAAATGGAAACTTTGTGTGTGAAGAAAAGAACCGAAAGAAAAGCAAAATAATTTTTTTCTTACCTGACTGGTTCCTCTTTGCCGAGAGCAAGAACTGCTTTTGTTTTGTTCTTTCTATTTTTTTTTCTTTGATTTAGTGTTGGTGCGTGTGTCTTTGGCAGCCAAGGAGCTTATCCAAAGTGCAGCACATGGCTAGCACATGCTAGGCCATGTGTTGTGCTGAGTCATCTTTTTTGTTTTTTTTTACAATTACCAATTTCTTAAATCAATATATATATATATATATACCTTAGTGTGCAAATCCTTTTTTTAAAGAACTCTTTTAATTATTAAGTTGAGTTGCTTAAACTAGTTAAAGTCCAATTGGTTATA
>JAYMTF010004579.1:0-12928 GCA_036897485.1 Pelargonium nanum | reverse complement strand
AGTCATTTGCTGCATGTGCACAAAGTTGATTGGGATGTCCGTTAAAAACCTCTCAACAAAGCTAAACATTTCTCCAGTTTTGTCCTCCAAAGGCTCCACTCCGGATCCATATTTGATGACGACCAGGTCGTCATCAATCCCCATCTCCTGGAACCCGTGTAAAACCTCGTGAACACCTTCCCTCTCCCCTCTCGAACCATCCCTACCCTCCCGAACAATCGCTCCAGACCCACGTCCGTTGCCGATCACCACCGCCGAACTCGCGGAACCCCGATCTGGGGTCCCGGGCGATGGCACACGGCCTCGGCCCCGCCCCGCTGCCACAGGTCCTCCGCCTCCGCCTCGGCCTCCCACGGCCAGACTCAACCCTATCTCCCCGCGAGATCCCCCAATTCCAGACAACCGCTCCTCCCTGGACCGATCGGCCCCTACCACCGTCACACTTTGAACCCCTCCTCCGTTCCCGGCGATCCCGTCTCCCTCACCAGTCACTCCATTCCCAACAGACGCAGCAGCCAAATCTTCTGTCATTGCCATTGCCTATCTCCGATTTGTGATGGAAAACACCTAGCCCACCGCCACCTATATACCCGCCGACGATCGTGTATCCTGAAACCCTAGTTTCTACTCCCCCTTGAGAGACCTAGCCGCTTTTTATTTTTAGTTTTGCTTCCGATCTTGGTATCATTCATTTGGTATAGATAATTTTATTTCCCTATAATATCCCAAAATGTGATAGATTCCGCCCGATCAATTAATCGGGCCTATTTGAAACCAATTGCATAGGTTGAGAACAAAATCTACAAAATGCAATTGGCAAGATCAGATCGAATTTTTGATCGAAAATGAGATCCGATTCGATCATTTTTTTGCAAAAAAAATTCGATCCGATCTAAAATTGATCGGGTTGGATTTTCTTCGGATGCCCGTGAATTCGGATCGGGCTCTACATCTCACAAAAAAAAGTAAAAAACTATCCAATGGCCAACAGCCCAAATCAGGATGGGCCAAGCCCAATCTCTAGAGGACAAATTATATGGGCCAGGCCCGACAATGTCGTTTCTGTGACACTCTAGGGGCATATCCGTAATATCACCACCTGTCTGTCTTCTTCCTCCTCTATCGTCTGATTCAGTTGACCATCTTCCAAACAAAAGCAACACTTCGAGCCCACGTCTCTCTCTCTGCAACCTCCATTGATACCTTCTCTTTACCTTCCTCAACTTCAAATTCACCTAAAATTCTCTCCAAATTCACCTCCAATTCAACTTCCAGAACCTCAATTTCACTCCATTTACACTCTCGCACATACAAACGAGCCCAAACCTTCGAAAATTTGGGGTTGTCTCGCGCATTGCTCTCAAATCTCGCCGGACCGCCGAAAACGATGTCGTTCGAGGAGGAGGAATCGTTCGAGCACACCCTCCTCGTGGTCCGTGAAGTGTCCGTGTTCAAAATCCCGCCGAGGAGCACCTCCGGCGGGTACAAGTGCGGCGAGTGGTTGCAGACCGACAAGATCTGGACCGGCCGGCTCCGAGTCGTGTCGTGCAAGGAGCGGTGCGAGATCCGGCTGGAGGATCCGAACTCCGGCGACCTGTTCGCGGCCTGTTTCGTGCTCCCGGGCCAGCGCGAGAGCACGGTCGAGCCGGTGCTCGATTCGTCGCGGTACTTCGTGCTGAAGATCGAGGACGGGCACGGGAAGCACGCGTTTATCGGGCTAGGGTTCGCGGAGAGGAACGAGGCGTTCGATTTCAATGTGGCGTTGTCGGATCACGAGAAGTACGTGAAGAGGGAGCAGGAGAAGGAGACTGGCGGCGGCGAGGCGGCGGAGAATATTGATATTCATCCGGCGGTGAATCATAGACTAAAGGTATGGTATGGTGAAGAATTGTGAAATTGGATTTGTTTTTGTAGATCACACACATTCATGTTATTGTGTTTCTGTGACTGCCAAAATGTGATCTTGAGCTCTGGACAGTGAACAATTTAGTGAGTATGTGATCTTGAGCTCGTAGTGAGAGCACGTTGTCCAATTTTAATCACTCTAACCTACCGGTGAATCCAGTTGATTTCAATGGTCATTGAGTCTCAGCCAATTACTCTTTGGCGGATCGATGTGAATCTGTGATCGGATAGTTATTTATGGATGTGAATGTGAATGTGAATGCTTGTACCTTGAACTTAGGACAGTGGACAATGTAGTGTGCTTATAGCGATATTAGTTATTCCTAGGATGTTGTGACTTGTGAGTATAGGCCCGGTAAAATATCGGTGTCACAGGATTGGAAGTACAGTGGATAAGAATATGGACAGGGAACATGTATATGGATGGATTCAAAAATGTACCTTGAACCTAAGACAGTGGGAGTTTAGTGTTTAGATTGTGAGTGTCTGCCTTGCTAAATATAGCCATGACTGGAGAGTTCTTATGGATGTGAATGTGAATGCATTGGAAAATGTACCTTGAACTTAGGACAGTGGACAATGCAGCGTGTTTTATGATCTTGTGCTTACGGCAATAATAGTTATTCCTAGGATGTTGTGCTTGTGAGTATAGGCTCAGTAAAATATTGGTGTAGCTGGATAAGAAGTACAGTGGATAAGAATATGGACAGTGAATGTGTATCTAGATAGATTAAAAAATGCAGCTTTAACCTAACACAGTGGGCTATTTAGAGTGTTTGTGATCTTATGCTTGTGATTATATCAGTTATTTCTATTGTGTTTTAGCTTGTGAGTATAGGCCCCGGTAAATATTTCTGTGACTGGAGTAATTTGTGGATGTGAATATGAATCCATTGGAAAATGTACCTTGAACTTAGGAGTGGTGCAGTGTGTTTATGATCTTGTGCTTACGGTGATATTAGTAATTCCTAGGATATTGTGACTTCCGAGTGTAGGCCCTGTAAAATATTGGTGTAGCTTGATCGGAAGTTACAATGAATAAGCATCTGGGTGGTGAACGTGCATTTGAGAATGTACCTTGAAGACTAGAAGAACCCACTAATAAATTTTGGCAAGATTAGTTTAGGATGTTGTCGGTGTAGAATATTCATCTGGTTTTCAATTGTAGGCTGAAGGTATTGTATGGTGAAGAGTCGTGAAATTGGGTTTTTATAGGATTTATATATACTTGTGTTATTGTGTTTCTATTACTGTAAAAGTGTGTTTGTGATATTGTGCTAGTGGCTATTTTAGTTATTTTTAGTAAGTTTCTTGTTGATCTGTGCATGGATGTGAAATGAATGCATTGATCGGAAGTTGTGACTTGAACTTAGGACTCTGGACAATGAAGTGTGTAGATGATCTTGTGCTTACTGCGATATTAGTTATTCCTACTCCTAGGATGGTGTGACTTGTGAGTATAGCTGGATTGGGAATACAATGAATAAGCATCTGGGTGATAAATGTGGAGATGATTATGCATTCAAAATTGTTCGTTGAAGACTAGAAACACACTGTTAAATTTCGGCAACATTTGATAAGGATGTTGTGAGTAGAATGTTCATTTGGCTGTCAATTTTGAGCTGAAGGTATGGTAAAGAATTGTGAAACTGGGATATATACTCATTTGCTTGTGTCCATCTGACTGTAGTAATGTTTTGAAGCTTAGACAAGTGACAATTTTTTGTGTTTACGATAATATGATCTTGTGCTCGTGGTGATATTAATTATGTGTAGACCTTGTAAAATATTGCTGTTTCTGGCGAGTTTGTCGATCGTGGTACAATGGACAAGAATATGGGCAGTGAATGTGTGTGTATGGATGGATTAAAAGATACCTTGAACTTAGGACTGGAGAATTTAGTGTTTATGATATAGTGCTCATGGTGGTGTTAGTTATTTCTTGGATGTTGTGACTTGTGGATATAGGCCCGGGAAAGTATTGCCGAGTCTGGCAAGTTATTTATCGATCTTAATAACAATAAATAAGCATTTTGGGTACTTACATGTAATTTGCCCTTTGAATTACAGGATTTTCTTTGATACGTGAACAATATAATCTATCATCTTCCTTTTACTCAATTCTTGTACGCATTGTAAATTTTTATGTTTGGTTTGTAGGAAGGCGAAACCATCCGGATTAATGTGAAGCCCAAACCTTCTAGTGGAACTGGCATGCTTTCAGCTGCTGGATTGTCGGGACCGGGAAGTGGAAAGCCTAAAGCTCTCAGCCTTGCTCCGCCACCTAGTGGGGCGGGAAAGATAAGGTCTCCTCTCCCACCCCCACCTAATGATCATGTATCCTTGAAGTTGGCTTCTTCAAGTAATAGTGCTGATCTTAAGGGTGCCAAAGAAAATGTGAGGCGCACTACCGATCCTTTTTCAGATATTTCACAACTAGAGGTATGCTTCGGTTCATTTCCTCTTTTTGATGATGCATGATATTCAGTTTTTGCGCATATTGAATTCCTTAGTAGCAGCAATACATAACAAAATTACTTAGTATGGGTAGTATTTTGCCGGCCAAGTTCCGTAGTGCAAATTATTGTTGGTTTGTCCTCTGTCTAGTTCCCTTACAATCCCTAAATTTCAATCTCGAATGTGAATGCTCAATTGTTAGAAAGACAAGTCAAAATCTTGAAATTGGTTACAGGACTGCTCAGTTTTTAGTCATATTGTCGTCTCTTCAATTAGTTTGACTACCTGAAGATTATACCTGTAAAAAGAAACCGTGTACCACGTGATCCACCTCATGACGGTTATGAACATTGTTTCCATCCCCTACTATGAAATCGCTATACTACACTGCTCATATGCCTGCTTTCTTTCTTTTTTTCCTACTCCCGTTGCATTTTCCACGTTGAAAGTAAATCTGAATTCTAGAGAAAATTGCTCATATGTTCGCTTTCTTTATTCTTACACCGTTGCATTTTCCATGTTGAAAGTCAATCCGAATCCTAGAGAAAATTGCCTCTATCACTTTCAACTTTCAAGTATAAAGAGAGTGGTCCAGTGCACGAGGCTCCTACTTAGACCTGGAAATTTGGGCTGCGGTTCTAAAACGGGTCGAGTAAAAAAACTCATATGTTCATATTTTGCAACTTTATAACGGCCGTAACATTTCTCGCTAAGTGGAGAAACTTTAGAATTGACGAAAAGTTGTTCGATAAAAACACGTGAGTTTGTTAACCCAACTTGTGTAGGCCCTTCTGCTTTTGCAGAGAGGCTGTTTCCTAGACTCGAACGCATGATCTCAAGGTCAATACCTGTTTGTTGGCGAAACCCATGTGTCATTTTTTTCTCTTCCGAATTAGCAACCAACCATTATTGACCCCTTTCAATTGGGGTGTGACTTATGAGTTCAATATTACGTTTCGTTTATGAAACCGAGTTCAGTATTATGTTTAGTTTATGAAACCGAGTTTTGATGATGATATGTTACAAGTGAACACAATGTGTTTGGTGTCATTTGCAGAGGAGCCTACCTTCCACGACAGGATCATCAGGATCGGGAAAGACCACATCTGCAGCAGGATGGGCAGCATTTTGATTCTACGAGCGCAGGATGTGCGGGTTTTGATTGTATGAGTAATCATTGGTGTTATCGAGATTTTTGTTTGTTGTCGAATTAAGAGGAAAAAAGAGAGAAAAGGAAAGGTGGAACAGGAAAAGACTGAGGTAGCAAATACCTGATTATATATGGAAAATAATATTTACTGGAATCTATGTATCTGATATACACTTCTTTTGACCTTGAATTTGTTGTCTCTATAGATACTACATGTAATCTTCTTTTTTTCTTTTCTTGTGCAATGTTTATGAGAAAATGCTACTCTAACTTGGCAATTTCTTGTCATGGAGTCATTTTTGCATTTTGAACTGTCCCAAATCTCAGCATGAACTAAGATGTTTTTGAAGAGAATGAGTGGATTTCAGAAATAAAAACTATTAGAGCTAACAATGTGTGTGTATGTGTCATGTTTAGTAATCTTATTGAACATGAATACGCCACGTACACAAACACGATACAGGAGCATCTTTCACAAACGAACCAACGTGTTTGACACAATATTGTCCAACACGTTTGGCACGACGAACCAAACACATTTGACACGTTCTTAAGATTAACATAATTATACCCTTAAATGTGTTGGTGTGTCAACACGACTAATTAATCGTGTGTGCATATTTTGGGCGCCCAACACAAGCACGACACGTTTACTAAATGTGTAGGGTTCTCCAACACAAACACGTCTCGGTTAAATTTGATAAGTTAACAGAAATTAACAAACCTACTCGTCCTGTACAAAAGAAAACAATGTAATAAGCATTATAACCAACAACAAAAATATGAACCTTCCTTCTCCTTTGCCCCACAAAAGAAATAGTCTGTAATCAGGTTTTGAATTGAACTCAACAAACAAAATATAAACCACTTACAGATTTAGAGTGCAGTTTCGGGCATCGGCACAGGATCAAATCATCAAAATTCGATTCTCCAAAAACTGGCAATCAGCTCGGTCCATCGAATCAGTGTTATTGATACTCTAGCTTGAGAACCCATAACGTTCCATTCGGGAATTTCCCTCGAAAGATTCTTAAACAGAGGTCAATCCTTGTCGCACATGAGTGTTATTGATACTCCGGCTTGAGAACCCAAAACGTCCCATTCGGACTTTTCTCTAAACTTGCAATCTCCTTTAAAAGATTCTTAAACAAAGGCCGATCCTTATCGGATATCCTGTCCTTGAAATGCTCCACTATGTTTCCCGAAGTGGTGCTTCCACCTCTTTGCTGTATATATGTACATATTTGTCGAATCAAGACTTCGGCTTGGATCCCGGATGAGTTGTTGGATGGTCGGGAAGATCTGGCTCGATTGGAAGTGGAAGCCGCCATGCCAAACTGATGCTCGAGCCCTGCGCCGACTGCTTTTTCTTGGGTTCCACGGATTCGAGCAAGTAATTGAGAGGAAGATAGTGCCTTACCGGCAGATGCCCCAGCTGCAAGACCGTTTTGATTGCTTCCACCGTTGCTAGAGTCTGAAGGTTTAGAAGTACTAATCAAATGGGAGTTGACGGTTGAACCGAATTTCTGGCGAATGGATGATGGTGCACCGGCACTTCCTGATCTTCCCGTCCATGTTGGGACGGAGATGCTTTCTCGGGTTCGAATCAGTCGTGATTGGCGTAATGCTTCTGCTGCCCTTTGTGCAACTTGAGAAGCTTGCTCCTCGAGCCTCATCTTCTCCTCATCATCGGCGTTCATGATTGCATCATGGTTCATGGCACTCTACATGAAAAGAAAACGAACAAGAAAACAGACTGGTCAAAGGAAGTTATTGCACCTAATATAACGTAGTGAGCATTAAATCAACGTTTCAAATAAATATTTTTCAGCACGGGTTAAAAAGACCAAACCCGAACCCAACCCACAAGAGAAACAGGTTTGAACGGGCTTTACATAGAAAATGTGAGGGTCATGTGCCGGTTGCCCAACCATACCTGCACCTTTCCCATGGTAAACCCGACCAGAAAATTTACCGGGTCCATTTCAAGGAACCTGAACCCTCAAAAATGATTTTGGGTCCAAATTGCTAGCTCTATCTCCTATGCACCTAGAATCTAGGATCACAAGAGTATCCACCCAGAAATTTTGCATAAATAAATAAAACTCAAGAATATAAAGACAAACTACAAGGAAGCTTACGTGTATTCCATTAGCATCGAAGAGACTCTTCAAAATATTTGTTTCTTCATCGACACCATCATCATTGTTATCAGCTTTTTCCTTTTCTTTCCCTTTTCCTTTCCCTTTCCTCCTGGAAGAACCAATCTCTGAGTCGTTCCCATTGTCTCCTGCATCACCATCATCGTGTAGAGCAGCGCTATTGTTAGGGTTCTGCTTATTATTGTCTTTCGGAGCCCCGACAACGTTTATATCTTCCGATATCTGACCAAAAAGATTAGATGTTTCTGTTGACCCCCTCTCTTCGTCATCTTTGAGTACGAATAGATCTTTCATGTCTCGTGATTTAAAGAACCTTCTTTGTTGAGGATTCTTCAAGATCTTATTGGTAAGAAAATGCTTGTAAATTTGCCTGTGGTAAACCTTCTCCTCTATGGTTCCACGTGTGATCAATCTATATACAGTTACGTCACGGGTCTGACCAATACGCCAAGCACGTTCCCTGGCCTATTGTAAGCAATAGTAACCCTCAAATTATATAAGCAAGCTTTAGAATTTGGCACAAAATTGTCTCTAAAATAGCTTTCCGATAAATTTCAGAGAAATTCAACATAGAGATACATTAACAACAGAAATATTAATAGGAGTTCTGGTGAAACTTTTATGATTTAAAGAATTAGATAACATCAAGCAAGATACTTGGTTAGCGTTTGGATTAGAGATTTTGTTCGGAATGGAATTAGATTCTCATTGTTCATGTTCGTATTAGGTTTTTTCGGTCATGAAAATGGCTCTGAAATTGGAATCTCATTCCCATTCCCCAAAAAAAAAAATACAAACACTGCATATGTGAAAGTTTAAAATGGTATAGACAGCTTAACAAGTTACAACTAGAAGCAACATTTATCGATATGTAAATTAAATAATGAGTTCATCGTACATTACCTGCATATCATTGGAAGGGTTCCAATCAGGATCAAAGATGATCACCCTGTTCGCACCGGTCAGATTCGTCCCTAGGCCACCGACTCTGGTTGTTAGAATGAAAATAAATACATCATTTGAGTTGTTAAACTCGTCTATTAGGGCCATTCTCTGTTTTATGGGAGTAACACCGTCCATTCTCCGATAGCTGTAATCTCTGGAGATTAAGAAATTCTCAAGGATGTCGAGCATTTGTTGAGTTTGTGTGAAAAAAAGAACCCGATGACCCTGCTCCTTCCACACCTTGAGCACTTCGGCAACAACTTTCAATTTGCCACTGCGTTCGATATTCCCATAGTCTGGATTTTGGCATGAATGCTCTCTCTCAAGCAGATCAGGGTGGTTGCATATCTTGCGCATCACATCGATTCCATATAGAGAATTTCTATTCCCATCTAGTATCTGTTCTACCTCAGAGCTAGCAAGAAATGCTCTATAAACAGCTCGCTGCTCAGAGGTGAGGCTGCAAAAGAGCACATGTTCAGTCTTCTTTGTAAGATGAGCATTTACATCAGCTTTCATACGCCGAAGAAGGTAGGGCATAATCAAGTCACGTAGGACAACAGCACACCTGGACAATCACAAATAAATTTATCATCGAAATGAGCTACAAATAAATACTATTTTCTTCTTTTGGAGCCAATGTTGTGAGAGATGGACTTAGACATTTTGAACTTACTCGAAAAGCGTACAAAATCATGAAATAGTTAACAAAATTCAAAAGTAACCAGAGTACACACCTATAAGCCGTAGACACTTGCAATGCTGAAGCATTAGCATAACCACCAACAGATATGGGCACTGCGAATTCTGCCTCAAATACAGGCAAAACCCCCAACTTTCCAGGGAAAACAAAATCAAACAAAGACCACAGTTCAGTGAGCTTGTTCTGAATCGGTGAACCAGTCATTATGATGCGGTGAACTGTCTGTAGCTGTTTGCAAACTAGAGTAACTTCAGCATTTGGATTCCGAATGCGGTGTCCTTCATCCAACACTGCATAACCCCATTCTATGTCAAGCAACTTTTCCCCGAGCAACCGGAGTTGCTCATAACTGGTAATGAGCAAACCAGACTTTGATCGCAAAACCCGGTTAATCAAGGTATCCCACTTTTTGGTGTTCTTAGATGATAATTTTGCCTCATAGTCACTGTCAAGAGAACCTTCACTTTCATAATCACTTTCATATCTCTTTCTCTTATTACCAGAATCCTGAGCTGAATCATGCAGTATCTCTATGTGAAAGCTCGGATACCATTTTTTCGCTTCCCTTCCCCACTGTCGCAGGAGAGTCACAGGGCAAACCACAATGCTTGGCTTGTACATATTACTGAAATGCAATGCTCCAAGAAACGACAAAACCTGGATAGTCTTACCAAGACCCATCTCGTCGCCAATGATTCCACCAGTTTTTTGACAGTGCAGTTCCCAAAGCCACTGTACCCCCACTTTTTGATAGTCAAAAAGATCGCTAAAAATTCGTTCTGGGATTTTCAGCCCACCTTCAAGTGTTACAGAAGGAGGTTCATCATCGACATCTTCAACATCCTCTAGGATTTCTTCTTCACCGTCGGAAATGGTCAAATTATTTTTTGCATCTACAAGATGAAAATCAAGTTTGATAATGATATACTTAATCATATATAAACATGGGAGTAAACACCATATACAAGCATACCGAATTACTGATATTTACAATGTTTACAAGCATGGGTAGATAATTGTCAACAAAGGTGAATAATGATCACATAATTGCACAAGCTTAACGAGGTCTGGAAGTATTATTTAAGTCTATCAGGGGGCAGGCGGAAACCTCGAATGATAAGTAACTATGTATTTGAACTGTCTGAAAAACATAAAATCGGAAACATTTAAAATGTAGAAAACAAGCTTTTAGTTCGCATAAAATCCAGCAGCCGTCATATTATCTCACTAGAAAGCCAGATAGGCACTGTAAGAGACGATTATAGTTTTACTTCTGAAATACAGTAAATTTAGGCAACCATACCGCTATTGATATATTAAACATACCACTCGATTCCAACTGATACTCCTCGCGAGAAATGCGCTTTCTCCATTTCTTCTCTGGCAAAGGCCGCTTCTTATTCCTTTTCGAACCCTTTTTCTTCTCTGATTCACTGTCTGGGGACTGACGAATTTTGAATGGTGCTTTTAGCCTGTGAAAAGGATGAGTTGGTGCTTCAAGCTTTGGCAAAACTTCAGGATCAAGCAGCTTGGTTGTTGGGCGAGCTGTTGCAGCCTCTGATATTGACTGGGCAACTCTGGCAACACTGGAAGAAGCAAAATCATCATTCTTCCCTTCTTCCTCAGGTACATTGTGCTTGTTAGAAGAAGCTGGTAGTTGAAGACCGCGCTCGAAGCCCTTGAGCTTATGAAAAGGCGTCAAGATTCCTTTGCGAACCAATTCATCCCTTTCCTAGGACATAAACAGTGTAACTTAGCCCTTTCCTAATATCAGTTTGAAAAGGCTGATTGCCCAATAACTCACATCTCAACACGAATATCAATAAACAACTTGTTGAGGTAAGTATATAAAAGAAAATTTTATACTTACAGTTTCAACAAATCCTGCAGATGCGGAATCCAACACTGCATCAAAATCAACATCATCATTATATGAAACTATTTTTTTACGCTTTTCTTGATTTTTGTTTGATTTCAGAACTCCTTTCAATTTTCTTTTGGGCTTTGGCTCTTCTTTCACCAGATCTTGAATCAACTTGCCATGCTCTCTACCTTTGGATGGAGCCTCCTTGCACAAATCTGTAAGTTCTTTCTCAAGCTGAGCCTTAGTTTTCTTAAGGCTTTTAAGTCGATCAGCAGCCAGAGCATGCTGAAGAGTTAAATCATTAGCAGAAGCATGATGATCAAATCTATCATCCTCTTTGCCCCTCTGCTGCTCTGTTCTACCATCGCCATCTTCAAAATTGCCTTCATTACTTTCATCATCCCTCACCTGTTCAATGGTGGATGCAACAGCATCTATCTCAAACTCTACTGCCCTCAATTTATTGTAGAGTTTTAACTGACTGGCAGATGATGGATCAAGGCTTTCTGATTTCTGAACTTGATCATCTTCAGTGTTCTCGCCAACTTCATTACTGTTCCCAGCATTGTCTCTCACCTAGCAATTTAGAAGTGGCCAAGGCAAAATTATAACATTTGAAATCTATCGGTCAAATTTCAAACTAATCACGCAGTGCTGAAAACAATAAATTAGATCCAGTAAACTGAAAATAATCAAGAGGTAAGACAATTTGACTTATCCAAGAGTTTCTTCATATGCAGTACATTAACTTAATATCTTGGTTGTGCTTTACATATGACGATCCGAATAATGTCTTAAAGGCAAAAAAAATCTGGTATAAAATCTTAAAATAATTTCTCAAGGACTTCATGCATTAAGGAAAGTTTTATATAAAGCTTGTTATTGTAATCCTTTTGTTGTTAGATCAGTCAAAATTATATATTGGTCACTCATTGCATACTTGCATTTAGATTTTAGAGAATTTAAGGCCTTAAAGGCTTAAACATTGTGCAACATTAAACTGTGAAGATAGTACACTGAGCAGGGATGACAATAAGGTAACATAACACCACCTGGTTTTCTCACATAAGTGCTAAGCTTTTCCATAAATTTTAAAACAAAATAAAAGAGTAACATAACCCATAAGATTCATTAACACAAAATTAACAACCTCAAACTAATACCTGTGCTAAAATGCCGCGTTCAATATCCTCAGGATTTGCAGATGTTACGCCCAAACTGCTGAGCAAAATTCTATCCTTGTCTTCCTCCATGGAGTTCACCAATTGCTCTGCCTGAGAGTCACGGTATAGCCATGAAGGTCCACCTGCCAAAATAAATGGCGTCACATAATCATCATCAATCAGTTAGTTCCGAACATAGATTGTTAAAAAACATGTGGGAATTAACCAAACATAGATTTTTGTGTGCACAGTGCTCAAAACTTTTCCAGGTGGACAGTCAGTAAGCAGTAATTCAGCAACAAGCCTATTGACCAATGCAACTGATCCCACAGTCAAGTAGCAAAATACATTCCAGTAACAAGTGTCGTTCTACAAATGAAGGCCAAAAGTATAACTTCTAATGCTTCTTCCCTCACAAAAACTTCCTAAGTTCATTATAAACTAAAATGCATGTTCCTCAACCTCAAGCTACTAGCATGTTTCAAATTCCAATCAATCACTCCAGAAACTGAAATCAAACCTAGACTCCAATTTCAGTTCCACGAGCTTAAACCATAACTGCACTATCATTTCACAATA
>JAYMTF010004578.1:0-12930 GCA_036897485.1 Pelargonium nanum | reverse complement strand
TGTTTTTATTAGCTATTTCATTCGTAGCTGAAAGAAGTGTGGGCAAAAATTCAAAATTTATTGGTTAAATATTGATAAGAAGAGAATGAGGAACATGAATGTATAAATTTATATGTAATGTTGTTTTGAAATTCTCAGGAAGCTGGTTTTATAGGTCCCTCTGTTCATGAATTATAATACGCCTTGACATGTTTTTTTAACATAATTACGTTGGTCCAAGAAAAACTTTTGGAACAGAATGCTGTTGTTTATGTAGATATATATAATTGGAAGTATATGAGATTGAAAATGAATAGATTACAATCTAGTAATCATGGTACAGGGATTTAAGTTACTAAAGAAGTTCTTATGCCACGATTTTTGAGCTATATTGATAGGTTTTTGTTTTGAGGACAATGAAAAACTCATCTCAAGACCTAGATTTAAAAACAAATTATAGTCTGGTTGCTTATTTATTTTTAAATTTATGACTAGTTGATCCACTTCTTTGTGTTTTATATTTGCATGCTTTTGGTATCTTGGGTTTTCCCTACAATTCCATACTCACTGTATATTCCGATCAGGTTCTTGGGGTTCAACGAAACGCAAGTCAACGTGAAATTCAGAAAGCTTTCCACAAGTAAGTTGGCCGACTTTCCTTTTCTCTTTTTTTCACTTATTGACGATAATTGTGGTTATATCCAAATTCCCTCACTTCTAGTGAAATTCTTGCATGATTCCTACATCTTACCATAAGGATACAGTTATACAAATGCAGATTTGCACTTCAAACGACATTTTTTAAATATAAGTTAAAGATTTTCCATGTTTTCTTGACATCTTATCATAGGCAAGAGCAGTATCGTGTTGCTCTTAGTAAGCTTTTATACAATTTGTTTTAGATGATCATCCACCTATTCTTTGCTCTTGTTTCTTCATCCGTGGAAAAAAACTCTGTTTTCTCGTTCTTCATACATTTTAGATATCCTTTGAGCTCTGATCATTCCAATATTATGGGGAAAAACAATGTAAAAGAAAGTTTATACTCACATACACACAGTAGTATTTGATTTGTCTCCTTGCACACCTCAGGACTCAAGTACATTATACACATTGTATTGCATATTCTCTCATCGCTCATTTCCAATATCTTTCTGCAGGCTTTCTCTCAAATATCACCCGGATAAGAACAAAAATAAAGGTGCTCAGGAGAAGTTTGCTGAGATAAACAATGGTACGGTATACTTCATACTCATAAATTATTTTGAATTTTTTTTTATAAGGGTTTCTCTTAAATTTTTCAATAGTATAATAATTATAGACACCAATTGAGTGTAAGTAGTTATGATGTCAATTTGTTAAGGTTTTATCTACAATATAGGGCAATTTTATAAATTTAATGATCAGATTAGCAAGATTTGGATATCTCATGTTTGACCTTTTGGTTTTCTTCAATTGGTATATGTATCTTTCCCCTTAATGACAATGATTTCTGTTTCACAGCTTATGACATCTTATCTGATGAAGAGAAAAGAAAAAATTATGATTTGTACGGAGACGAGAAGGGCAATCCTGGATTTGGTGGTGGCAATCCTGGGGACCATGGTGGACATACATTTTTCACAAGTGGTGGACAGGCTCAGAATGGGTTTAACTTCGGACCAGGCGAATGGCAAAGCATGGGTGGACAAGGAAAGTCATTCTCGTTTTCCTTTGGAGGCCCCAGTGGTGGTCAGAATCCATTCAGTTTTGGCATGGGCGACATGTTCTCCGGTATGTTTGGAGATAATCTCAAAGGCGGAGGCGGGGGCGGGGGTCAATTTGGTGGAGGTCAGTTTGGTGGTTTCGGTGGTTCGAAAAGGTCTCAATCTAGGAATTCCCCAATGAGCATTAGGGATGTAAAGTCAAAGATCTTCAAGAAAGAAATAGACGACCAAGGGATGACTTGGCTTTTGTTGTCTTATACACCCTCAGTTCAGGGGAAGGAGTATTTTGAATCTATTATAGAGGAGGCCGCTAGTTCACTGCAAGGTGCTCTAAAGGTACTTGTGTAATTTTATACCACTTTGTTATTCAAACTTACTCTTAATCACCGCATGTGCTCACGATCTCATTCGCATTCTCATTCACTTAACAGGTTGGAAGCATAAATTGTGAAACCGAACAATCTTTTTGTAAGGAACTTGGCATATTTCCTAGCAGAGCTCCAAGGATATTTGTGTACTCGTATAAAGCCAGTGACAAAGGTTCACTGGTAGAGTACAATGGCGATTTGGCGGCAAAGACTTTGAAAACATTTTGCCAAGACCACTTGCCAAGATTTTCCAAACGAGTTAATTTGGATTCCGAGTTTTCTCATGGAACTGGAGGAAAATTGCCTAGGGTGCTTCTCCTTTCAACAAAAAAGGATACTCCGGTTATATGGCGTGTTCTCAGCGGTTTATATCATAAACAATTCAATTTTTATGATGCGGAGGTATGTTTGGTTTATTGTCCGGTGACTGGTTATTTGGTTATCATATGTTAAATTTTTTAATCAAGCTGGTTTATGTTTGCGTAGGTTCATGACGTTTCTGATCCAATGGTGAGAAAGTTAGGTGTTGATGCACTTCCGGCTATAGTTGGTTGGCTATCAAATGGGGAGAAGCATGTACTGAAAACAGGAATATCTGTTAAAGATTTGAAATCTGCAGTTCAAGATCTTAGCAACTTGCTCGACGGTTTTGAGAAAAAGAGCAAGAAAGCGGGTCCAAGTCAAGCAACAAAATCAGAGTCTGCTGATCCCATGGAGAAAGTACCTCTACTGACAGCATCAAATTTTGATGCTTTATGTGGAGAGGCGACTCCTGTATGCATTATTGGTGCTTTCCGATCATCTAAAGCTAAGGAAAAGCTCGAATCCATCTTATACTCGGTGAGTAATAATTTTACGCGTGGGAATACTTCCATATTGACTAGATAGTCTAGATTGGAGCTACAATCCCTATATTTTTTTATAGATTTCAACATGAATGCACCAACTAAACTAGATAACTTTGATTGAGACATAAAAATGAAGGGGGGAAAATCAATATGTTTGATGCCATGCGAGAGAAACAGCTTCTCTGCAAAAGCAAAGACGAAGAATGCTTACATGGATGGCCCTTTTGAGATCCCACAGTGATGGGTTTCTCGCGTGACTTTTAAGTCTTTAATAATCTTATCTGCTTAATTGTTTGCATCCAGGTCTCGCAAAAGTCACTAACAAGGCGGCAAAACAACGCTTCTGGCTCTAGAGACTCAGTTCATTACACTCTCTTAGACGCCTCCAAGCAGCCTACATTCTTAAGCGCATTCGACAAATCCGGCTTCAAATCATCCGACAAGTTCTTGCTCGCCTACAAACCTCGAAGGGGAAAATTCGCAGCACTAACAAGTCAGATCATAACAGAAGAAGACGCAGAGAGGTTCATTGGCGATGTCATTAACGGGGACATACAATTCACCAAAACACGGCAAAAACCCGCTCTCAAATGAGAGCTAGAGGTTCATAAGTTTTGGATTCACAATCAAAAACCGCTCTCAAATGAGAACTAGAGGTTTGTAGTTTTTGGATTCGGGTTTGCAACTTCAAGCACATGACTGACAAATAGCCGGAACACACGCAGGTACGAGTCGACTCTCAGTCATAGTTTGGTAATGTACTGTCTGATAACTCTAAATTCTGTTGGGTTAATGGTTTGGTGATAGCTGAGATCTGAGAATTGTCTGTTGTCATGAAACTCACAATGACAGTGACATTTTTAGTTTTGTTTAGTTGGGGTTTGCAAGTTCTTGACCTCCGGAAGAGCTTTTATTTTCTGTTTGTTAGTGTAGTTTCCGGGAATTTATATTCTAATGTATATATATAGTTTTTGTAGTGTTATTATATAAAAGTTACATGATATTGCCACTGCTGAATGTAATGTGTTAATATTCGTATTAATGTTTCATAACAAGACAGAATACGACACGAAATTAGTGAATTGAACTCACGCATTTTATAATCGTGTTTGTCACGGGAGAATGCAACACAATCAGTATTCGTATTGTGTTTGTAATTTGTAAATCAATGTTAGTAACGTGTCAAACATATTGGGCCGTGTTCAACTGTTCATGTCATGTCAACGTGGCCTATTTAGTTACCGTGTTGAACATGTCTTGTTCGTATTTTGCGTTAATAAATGAGTTATGTTCAACCGTTTAATACAATTGCTAAATGTGCTGTGTTCGGGATCAAACTTAAGAGGTCAAAATGGGTAGGTCAAAGAAAGGTTTTAAGAGCAGAACTTAACCCATCATTTGGGTAAAAGTTGCTTTAGAATATGGTTCTTGAGAATCTTGTTACTTTGAGACATTGTTGTTTCTTTGTTGTCCACATAAATGGGAGACACCATGGATCTTTTCCTTAAATTCTTTCACTTTCTTCATGTTTCTATCACATGTGCATAGGTGCCAATATGATGTTAATGGCTATATAAACTTTAGCTATAATGAATGGATCCAATGCTAATGGTATAGTGAAATTCTTTTTTTTTTTTTTTTTTTTTTTTTTTTTTCAAAGAAACAAGTCTAAGTTAGTTTAGGGTAGTGGCGCAGTTGACAACACATGCTGCGTGAGTGAGAAAAACACTTGCATTCTATCCCCGCTCAACACACCCATGTGAAAAGGTGCAGATTTTAACTGTGAGTAAACCTCGAATGAGGATTAATTTAGGTGCGGTAAAACGGCTTAAAAGTGTCAACCGCAAGTGTGTGAGCCCTCTCAAGAACCCCATGGTATAAACCGAAAAAAAAAATCTTAATTAGAGATTTATTATCTTAACATTGAATTAATTCAATTATAACATCCCCGTATTCAAATGAGTGTCTTAATTTTTAATATGAATATTATTGATAATTCGTGTATAACTAATTTCATAAAAAGAGAATAACGACACTTTTTATGTGACAACACTTTTATTAAAAACATGACTCTTTTCGTGTGAACTACTCGATTTAATTTTGATTTGAGCAAAAAATACTCACAAATTACGAGAAAAAGCTCTCTTTCCCTTAGCTCGAATTCATCAAGCATCAAATCCAGTACCTCTTATTTAGTACTATTTTTGAAGTATGGGAATTGGGGACTCTTCAAATCATGTACTAATACACTTGGTAGACACTAGACACGCCATTTAATTCATTACTTAATTAAGAGGCTAAATTAGGCTTCTTTCTATAGATAATTAAAATTAGCCAAAAACAAATATGAATGCCAATTAGTTAGATTGTTTATTGTCTCTAGTTTTGTCCAAAATGCACATGATTTTGTTGGGACGTGTTTTGTTTGCCAACCAGAACACAATCAACGGCAGAGATTGTGCCACAACATAGACCATTTGTTTGGTAAAACCCGTTATGTCGTCATGATCATGACACAACTAAACGACTCGGTTGACACGATACGATACAATTGACGTGAACATGTTCTAATAGATTCTACATGATATAATCAACATATTTGATATGACACAATCCAATATGTTTTGCGTGTCACAACACGATTAATTAACTAAGCATGCATGTTTTAGAGGCTTAACACTAACACGATACGGCTAAAAGTTGTATGATTCCAAACACGCTAATTACGTGTCGTGTATCGTGTTGCGACACAAATTGTCATGCCTAGTGTTGACTTTAACACTAAATCTCAAATCGATGACTAAAAAATGAGCTAACCACCGTAATTACCGAGACAACTCCTTGAAGTTTATACGTTCCTCTTACCACGTTGATAAATAATGTATCATTTCACTATTAAGTTTATTATAAGTATCCCACATCGAAACATCGTTCAATTAGATCACATCATTCAGACATATGATAGAAAAAACTACTGGTTGAAATTCGAGTTCAATCGATTTTAACTTTTAATTTATCGAATTAATTAAAATATGGAAACTCTTAAAAACTTCATCAATTTTATATTTAAAATATTACTAAGTAATATATATCAGTGACATCACAATCACTAAGTGGCAAAAAATATCAAATTACCAACAACTCAACTGGTTTTCTAAAACCATTGAATTTTCCTTTAACGGTTCAATTTTCAAAACTTAATAAAGCTCCTAAAAGGAGCCATAAACAAACAATATTGCAAGTGGAAACTATTTTTAGGATTTAATTGAATTTTATATTGAAAACTATTTGAAATAAAACAAAACAAAACAAAGATCTAAAACCAGGTTACAGCAATTATGAGAAAACCAGGTCTCTCACTGTTTGTGTGTAGGTAGTGTTTGACAATTGACGTGTTTTTGACTCTTTTGTTATCGTGCATGTCGACAACCATATTATTACAATACGTTAATTTGGATTTAAATTTCAAGGACGCTCGAAATCGGACTCAAAATGCAAGTCATGTTTATGGTGCTCGTGAATTCGAGTTCAATTTGTTTATTTTGGTTGTGACTAACACGGGATGTTGACAAATATATTTTAAATTTATATGAACATCATTAGTAATTCATACATAATTAATTTTAAAAAGACGACACTCATTTTTTTGTACATAATGATGTAATATTTTACGTGATATATATTTCATATTTTTGTTATTACAAATTAACTCCAAACGAATAATATATAATACCAATGTTTTCCCATAAACTTTGTTTGACTTGAAGCGCTCGATTCATAAGATAAATGACACACTAAATGTCTCGTGATCCAAACAACTAATCAATAAAAAATAATTAATGTGTTATTTGTATTAAAATGTCATTTTGTACAATTACAACTTGGACCAGTTTTTGAAGAAAACACATAAATTAGTTAAATTTACTTATGATATCGATTTAAAACAAATTTGTATGACTAAGAGACGGGATCATCACGTCAATTTGTTCCACTTGGTCCCTAAATTATACAAATTTGTTTCAAACTAGTAACATGAATATCACGTAGACTTAATTTGGCGACACCGATATTTATAAATAAGACCAATTTGAAATAAAATAACATAAAAAGACGGTCAAATACCAAAATAGATCATTTTCCATTTTTGAACGCATATCCTTGGTACACAATTTTTATGATTCTTTTTGCTCAAGTAAACAATCCTCAACAATCTTAATCCCCAATTAATTGCAATTAAATCAAGCTTTTTAGCTTTTCTTCTTAAATCGGAAAATATTTGGCTCCACAACCACAAGGCGCGTGAGTTACTTGCGCGTCACTCCTTCTAGTCGTTTCCAAAGCAAAACCCATTTTCTCCTGTTAACCACCGTACAGTGAGTCCACAGACATCACCACCGCCTCCACCAACAAATCCCGAAACCGCCCCTAGTAATTTTCCATAACTACTATAAAACCCACTCCTCAGTCACCACACAAACCACCAAAAACACACACAAACAAACACTCCCAGATATTTCCAAGAACACACTACATTTCGATTTCCATGGACACCAAGATCGGAGCGCTCGACACGTGTAAGCCGGCGTGCAACGCCGTCGGCTCGCTTCCGAACGGCGTCGTTTCGCCGGTGCAGAGCTCGGCTCCGGCGATCCCGATCGCCTCCGCCGACGCCACCCTCGGCCGCCACCTGGCTCGCCGGCTGGTTCAGGTCGGCGTCACCGACGTCTTCTCTGTTCCCGGAGACTTCAATCTGACTCTGCTTGACCATCTCATCGCTGAGCCGGGGCTTAACCTCATCGGCTGCTGCAATGAGCTCAACGCCGGGTACGCCGCCGACGGCTACGCGCGCTCGCGTGGCGTCGGCGCGTGCGTGGTGACGTTCACTGTCGGTGGCCTGAGCGTGATCAATGCGATCGCTGGCGCGTACAGTGAGAATCTGCCGTTGATTTGTATTGTTGGAGGTCCGAACTCGAACGATTATGGAACTAGTCGAATCCTTCACCATACGATCGGGTTGCCGGATTTTAGCCAGGAGCTTAGGTGCTTCCAGACTGTTACTTGCTACCAGGTAAGGACCGAGTCCGAGACCGAGTCTGACTCGTTTGATCTTTTTTATGAACTGAGTATAATTTGTGTGATTAATTGTTTCGTGAACCCACTCTGGGTCTGTACTCTGTATCTGTTGATTTCTTGGTTGAATTTTTTTTCCCGAATGATTTATGCATTTTTGTTATAAAATAATTTCATCGATGATTTGCTTTTGGTGATGGTGAGTTGGTGGTTCTATTTGTAGAATTTTATTTATTTTAATGTAGTATTAGAGCATTTATAGTTTTTTTTTTCTTTTCGTATTTGCATGATCGGTTCTGTTTATTTATTATTTTATTGGATGAATAGAGAATTTACGCAATAGTGTATTTGCTTGTTCTTTTTATATTTTTATTTTACTAGAATCACCGAAGAATTTGTGGAATCTTTTCCCCTCTCATATTTGCTTGGTGGGCTCTGTCTTTTCTTTTCTTTTTTTTTTGTATGTAGCTCTGTTATTTTTTAATTTTACTGGAATCAGAGAGAATTTATAGGATTTTTTTTCCTCCACATCTGCTTGGTAAGTTCTTCTTTATTTATTTTTTTATTTTACTGGAATCTTTGAATTTCTTGATTATTTGTTCATACTTGCTTGATGGTTTCTGTATTTTAATTATTATTTTAATTTTTCTGAATTTTTTCATGGGTTTTGTTTGTTTTTTTTTATAATGAAAGGTCTTGGTATCAGTGTTTAATTTATAGACTATGTTTCTTAATGGATTGGTGGTGTTTGGTACTATAGGCTGTGGTGAACAATTTGGAAGATGCTCATGAAATGATTGATACTGCAATATCCACTGCTCTGAAAGAGAGCAAGCCCGTGTACATCAGCATAAGCTGCAACTTGCCAGCAATTCCTCATCCTACATTCAGCATAGAGCCTGTTCCATTTGCACTTAGTCCCAAGTAATTTCTCTGTTCCTTGATGATTTATTTGTTTAAATTATGCTTCATCATTGTTTATTTTGGCTGTAACTAGTGTTAAGAAGCTACATGATTGAGTAATCATTATGGTTCATCATTGCTAATTTTTGTGTTTTGCTCTATAGATTGAATAGTCAAATGGGTTTAGAGTCTACATGATTGTATTATGGTTCATCATTGTTAACTTTTGTTTCAACTAATCGATTGAGTTTAGAGGCTACATGGTTGACTTATGGTTTCACCATTGTTAATTTTTTTGCAACTATGTGGGTTTAGAGTTTGCATGATTGAATTATGATTCATTATTGTTGATTTTTGCTGCAACTCTCTGGTTTTGCTACCCAGATTGAGTGATCAATTGGGTTTAGAGGCTAACATGATTGAATTATGGTTCATCATTATTAATTTTTCTTGTAACTATGTAGGTTTTGGGTTTAGAGGTTGCATGATTAAATTATGGTTCGTACTTCATCGTGGTTAATATCTGTTGTAACTATCTGGGTTTTGCTCAATTGGGTTTAGAGCCCACATGATTGAATTAAGGTTCATCGTTGTTAAATTTTGCTGTAACTATGTGGGTTTTGCTTTACAGATTGAGTAATCCATTGGGTTTAGAGGCTGCAGTGGAAGCAGCTGCTGAGTTCTTAAACAAAGCTGTGAAGCCGGTTATGGTGGGTGGTCCAAAACTGAGAGTGGCTAAGGCATGTAAGTCCTTTGTGCAGTTAGCTGATGCTAGTGGTTACGCCCTCGCGGTGATGCCATCAGCAAAGGGTCTTGTGCCTGAGCACCATCCCCATTTCATCGGGACTTACTGGGGTGCTGTCAGCACCGCTTTCTGTGCTGAGATCGTGGAGTCTGCTGATGCTTACTTGTTCGCCGGACCCATATTCAACGACTACAGCTCTGTTGGGTACTCGCTTCTTCTCAAGAAGGAGAAGGCCATTATGGTGCAGCCTGACAGGGTTGTGGTCGGCAATGGGCCTGCGTTTGGTTGCGTTATGATGAAGGATTTCCTGAGCGCACTCGCCAAGAGGCTCAAGAGGAACAGTACAGCTTTTGAGAACTATCAGAGGATTTATGTTCCTGAAGGGAAGCCTCTGAAGTCACTGCCTAAAGAGCCTCTGAGGGTGAATATCCTGTTCCAGCATATACAGAATATGCTGTCTGGTGAAACGGCTGTGATTGCTGAGACCGGGGACTCATGGTTCAACTGCCAGAAACTGAAATTGCCTCAAGGTTGCGGGTAAGTAACTGGTCAGGAATCATGATTATGTTGATGATATGTTTTTTGTTTTCTTATCGACTAAGATTGTGAAACTGATTTTGTAGGTACGAATTCCAAATGCAATATGGATCCATTGGCTGGTCGGTTGGTGCAACCCTTGGATATGCTCAGGCTGTACCCGAGAAGCGGGTGATTGCTTGCATCGGTGACGGGAGCTTCCAGGTAATAACTAGTCCTTTTTTGTAAGTCACAGTTGTGATATTTCAAAATGCAAGGTTGTTCAGTTTAACTTTAGATACACAATGATCAATTAAGATGCCATATCACTCTTGATTATTGCTGTTTCCAAATCTCTCATAGAAGAGAATGTGTTTTTCTAAACTGGGTTTTGCTTGATTCAATGTTCCAACCTTCAAGAAAAGCTTGTTTTGTTCAAATTTTAGACAACGTTGACCTGATTTTGAAGCCATATCGATGATTGTTTACGTCCATGAACTCTTATAGAAGGTAACGTGATTAGTCGAATTGGGTATTGCTCAGTTCTGTGGTCCCTTTAGATGCCATATCATTCATGATTATTGCTATTCTTCAATTTCTCGTGCAACAGAATGGAATTTGCTGAACTGGTTGTTGCTCAATTCAGTGTTCCCAAAATATTGTCAAGTTTATAACATATGCCATTGTTTTTGGGTGCAGGTTACTGCTCAAGATGTTTCAACAATGCTGCGCTGTGGGCAAAAGACCATCATCTTCCTGATAAACAATGGTGGATACACCATTGAAGTCGAGATCCACGATGGACCCTACAATGTGATCAAGAACTGGAACTACACTGGATTGGTTGATGCAATCCACAATGGGGAAGGCAACTGCTGGACAACCAAAGTATGTACACAAACACGATTCACTCACTTGAATTCTTTAAAGCTAATATCCATATAGATGAAGCAATGCTATTTCTGAAGCCGTTTTCTTGAACTTATACTTGCAATGCAACTCCTGAAACCGTTTTCCTAACCTCCTAGTTGCAATGCAATTCCTGAAACTGGCTGAACTTTTAGCTGCAGTGTAATTACTGAGACCCTTTTCTTTATACTTGATTGCCATGCAATTTCTGAAACGTTTACTTGAACTCTTAGCTGCAGTGCAATTCCTGAAACCGTTCACTTGAACTTGTAATTGCAACGATGTTCTTGATTCTGTTTTATTAAACTCTTAGCTGCATTGCAATTCCTGCAATCATCTTCTTAAATCTTATGCAGCAGTGCAATCCCCGATCCCGTTTACTTAAACCTTCTAGTTGAAATGCAATTCATGAATCTTTTTTACTTGAACTTTAACCTCTTTACTTGAGCTTTTAGCCGCTGTGCAGTTCCTGCAACTATTTACATTAACTTGTATCTGCATTGCACAATTCCTCAAGCCATTTCTTAAACTTTTAAGTAGTGTCTGATTCTCATTTTCAAAAAGTCTAAATGCAAGCATGATATACTGGAATCTCATCCTCGTTCTGATTCTTGATCCCCAAACACAAATCCAGTTTCAATGAAATTCCCGAAAGCATAAGTTAGAACCTTACACCGTTTTACTTGAAATTGTAGCTGCAATGCATTTCCTATAATCGTTTCTCTTGAATCTTTTGGTATGATGCAATTCTTTTAAGTGTCAATTCCTGAAACTGTCTTCATGAATTTTTCTTTCGCTGCAGGTTTGGTGCGAGGAAGAGCTCATCGAAGCAATAGAAACAGCAACAGGGGCCAAAAAGGACTGCTTCTGCTTCATAGAAGTGATTGTTCACAAGGATGATACAAGCAAAGAGCTGCTTGAATGGGGCTCAAGAGTCTCTGCTGCCAACAGCCGCCCACCCAATCCTCAGTGAAACTTGCTTTGTTTTGCATAGATATTGTCACCTTTAGGTACATGATTGGTCTCTTTCATTTCCTAGTTGAAGGCTACAGAATTTTAAGGTTGTTTCTCAGATGGTTTGATTGTTCAGCAAAAAGCTACAGCTGATTTCTGTGTATATCTTTTTCTGGATCTTCTCTACTTAAATAGCTGAATTTTGACAATTTTCCTGATCTTTGTTGGCATTTTATTTGTGGTTAATTATCCTTGATGCTGTAGTAAGGGTCTAATTGCGTGATTTTCGGTTATGGTTACGAGTGTTCGAGTCTAATTAACTAGAGCTGTCAAAACTGGTTTTGGGTCGGGTTCATGTTGTTGAACCCGAAAGTGCTTCATTTTTTGTCGGACTCGTGTTTCGGGTTTGTGTTGGATTTTAATTCTGAGTTGTGTGGGTTTGCTCGACCAGACCCAATCTGAAAATTAGTCGGGTTGGGTCGGGTGGCCGACCAAATTACCAGCTCTAGCCTCTAGGTATAACGTGGGTCACACAATCATAGTATATGTGCTATGAAATGTTTTCAAATAAGAATCAACCAGAAGCAAGCCGATATAATATGCAATCAATCTTATATAGCATATAAAGGTATTATATGGTATAAATGTCATGTCGACTCATATTGAATATGAGTCAACCATATTGTGTTATGAGTTATGTTTGAAACAATCGACCTAATCAAAGTTGATGTATTCAAATATGAAGTCGACCTCGTAAAACGGTAACCTTAGTAAATAAACAAATTATAAATCGACATTGAAGATGGTTATTGATAAATGGTAGACTCGAACAGTGTCCATTCGACTGGACGGAATTGTTAGAGGGTGTTTGAATTAGCTTCTCAAAAATAGCTGATAAGCAGGTAGAGCTTATGAGCATTAATGTGCTCCGG
>JAYMTF010004577.1:0-12935 GCA_036897485.1 Pelargonium nanum | reverse complement strand
AAAAGTCTCTCAATGAAAGGGCTAGAAATGATAAACTTGGTGAGGTGGCAACACCTAATGCATCCTCACCAACTTTAATATACATAGTATGGATTTTTATGTATGAATGGACAATCAATTTATATATGTTTACTACGTCGAATTAAAGACAATGTGAAGAACGACTTTATCATCACATAATAAAGGTACCCCTAAGTGGCATATTGGCAAAATCCAATATAAACCTAATAATCTTTTTTTCAAATCTTATATTGTTTTGGGTACAATCAATGTCATATCAAACTATAATATTTTTCACCTTTTTCTTCTTATTTTTCGTTTAATCCTAAAAATAGTGTCCAATTTAAATTTTTTTGTGAAAACTAAAGATAGGTTGTTAGATTTAAGTTTTCATTCTTTTACCTCAAGTGCTCTTTTTGTAATGTACACTAGGAGTTATCTTTAAAATATTCTTAGTTATTCATGCATAACTAATAATCAATATATAAAGTTTATAATTAGTTTGGATAGAAAAAATAATATTTTTTATTTGAATTTGGACAATATCGGTATGGTCTATAATTAGACATAATTTAGTCCATGCAGGATTTATGAGTAATAAAGATTTGAAAACATGATTTTAGAAATAAAACACGATGGTTAAAGGCACAAAAATTCATCAAATGCAACTTGATCCTGTCACAGTCAACAAAAATTAACACATCACTCTCCAAGTTCGCTCAAACTATTGGTTGGACTGCGACTCATGTGGTATGCCTGTACCTTATAGATCTAACCTTTAACTATATACTAAATGTAAAACAATACATTAATTTTGAAATAGAGTGACTGTAGTCCGTATAACACAATACAAAAGTAGGCATAATTGTCCAGAAAATTATTCTTTCAGACTTGTTTCAAAAGGTTCAAATTTATGCCATATTATTATATAAAAAAATGATAGCTACAACGCTACAATTTCATAGTCATAACTAGAGCTGGCAAATGGATCGCGCCTTGCGGACCATCACTGACCCGACAAATAGTGGTCTAATAATAGTCTGAAACCCGATTTGCCAACTCTAACATCCATAGCATATCCATGGCACAACAATCAAAACTCAGTTTTCCCACAAAAAACTATCCATGTAAAGGTTACATAATCTAAAACAAGACAAACCTCAAACAACAGTCATTTGTACCACCAAGTCTCAAAGATATCATCACCTCAATCCGAAAACAAGACGAACAGGGAACAAGCTTGCAACCCGACAAGAAAGAAGCTGTCCTATCAAAACAAAGAGACAACAAAAACCTTAATCAATCACAAAGACAAGGCTTAAGCCAACATTTGTGTGTGTTAATGAAAGTAAACCTTTGTATGTTTAATAGAACAATTGGTGTGTGTGCTAGCTTACCAAATTCATCGAGGGCCATCGTCTCATCATCTGGTTCAGCTAGCTATTTGATCTCCTCTATTCGCTTTATCAGTTCCTGCAAGTGCTCAATCCTTGATTGTTTACGTTGGAAGCCTTTGGCAAACTCGTTTTGCTCGCTACTCTCCTCCTTCCTAAGCTCATCCTTTAGAGACTCCATCACATTGCGTTTCATAGTGTCAGGGCTTAGACATCCCTCGAATTCTCTCCTAGCAGGAACACATATTTCACCTTCACAATCGTCGGTGAAAGTTGTCTTGGCAAACATGGACACAGTCAATTGTTGTTCGATTACAGGTCGCGCCACACACTTTTCTTTCAAGTATTTCGCAAACATCTCCTGCATTCAAAATACATTTATCCTTTCAGATAAGTTCAATACTCAATACTTTTAACTCTTCTACTTATTCCCCATTCACTACAATTTCAATACTTGTCAACTACAGTCGAGGAAACCTTAAAGCGGACAACAAGGATCGGGAAAGTGCAAAAGATGGAATAAAACCTAGATGTAAGCGTGAGACCTTAATGGAAGACTAGGAATGTAACTTCTTAGTTTTTTCCCAAAACAGAATACAAGACACTCGTTTTGGGAAAGAGCTACAAATGCTATCCTGTAACCCCGATTTTATGTAACGCTCCATCAAATAATTATGGACAAAGATAGTGTATATAGATTCAACCATTTTTCAGACCAAGCAGACAGAACATTTTTCTTGTGTACACATTGCTTACCATGGCGAGCAGTTAGCTTTGAACATCTTTCTGTTCTTAAATTATAAACTTCAAAACAAATTAACAACTCACTTGAAAATGTAATTGCATCTAGTGAATAAAGAACATTCCAACTATTGCGAGTGATAGAATCATACCGCGTCGACCCACCAATAATCCCACCAGTCAGGACAGCCATCAGCAACTTCATTTTCCCTGATTGCCAATCCAATAGGCCTATACCAAGAGAAGATATATATATACTGAGAACATAACGATTAAAAAGACAAGTAAATGGAATCTCAAGATTCATCTGCACGAATATTCGATTTTAGGGGTGTATACATATAAATCAAAAGGTAACTAGTGTCATTACTGTTTAAGTTCTCAACCCAAAAGCAGAGCTATTAGGTGAAAGGGTATAAAGTGGTCTTAAACACTACGAATAATCTACATCACAGGTCGGGGTATCCTATAAAGTTCCTTAATTAGCTTAATAAACAGGATGGCAACGCGTATAAAGGGAAAGGCCTCAAAACAAACTTGCATTGAATTCGCTTTAAAAGGGGAACAAAAGGAAACACACAAAGTCATACCCTTACCTTAAACATAAATCAATTGCATGCACATGATATCCCGTGATAACATCCTGAAGCGGGAAAAGACTCGGCCTATAAGCAATAGCTTCAAGATCAGCAACACGACTATGGCCTAAAGTTCTAATACTTTTTTTAGCTGGATCATAGGCAACAAGAAACCGGTCCCATTTCATCATCAATACTTCACCATTATCCAGATATTTTATGAGATCGAAATTGTATTGCCTTACAAAATTTATAGGCTCTTCCTCGATAGAAAATGCTTTTACCCATGAATCCTGAACACCATATTCCTTCATCACCCATACATCAACGCAACTATTATAGGTATAATCTAGTATAGCAAGACTACCCTCCAATACCCCAACTCTCAAGTCAAATTTAATCCTCTTACTCTTTCCATTTCGAACAAACGGCCACGGGAGCATAACTTTTCCAAATTGTTCACTGTCAAAGTCAAAAGAATATAGATAAGTATCATCACTACTCTTTTTATCATCATCCACAAGCCAATGAAATACACTTTCCACGAAAACTCCAGGCGTTTTCTCCGTAACCAAATATGGGCAAACACCAACATTTCTCCAAGAAAATGAACCTTCCTCAAGAGTTAGTACCTCAACAATATCTTTATATACCTTATTCTTATACCATACTTGGAACATTCGCAAAAGTTTGAATCTTTTCGCCACGGGACTGAAACCAAACCCGTAACAGATAGATTCAATCCAACAATCAGGTGATATGATCACCGGCGGAGGAACCGTAACGAACTGACCCATAATTGGATTCCATATCACAGCAAAACAGTGATCACTGTTATAAGCAGCGTAGCAGAGCAACCCGTGACACGACCCGACGAAACGGAGGGCCTCAGTTTTGTCCTTGAAACAAACCTCATTCTCAGATTTGACAGTGAATCTTGGGAGCTGGAACACATAGTTGAAGTGAAACTTCGAACCAGAGGTGTGGCGAGAACAGAGGTCGCCGAGAATGAGATCTGTTGTGACCCCGTTCATTGTTTGGGGTCGAACCAAGAGCTCGGTGGGTGCTCTTGTCGAGTGGAGTTTCGCGAAATGGTCATCGGAGGTGAGAGAAAACCATGTTTTGCAGACGCACCTGGCGGCCATGACAGCTCTGATGGGTAGTCGCAACAGAATATCCAAGAGAATGAAGCTGGACAGAGCATCGAAAAGTGAATCCGAGGTTGATGATGATGATGAAGCTGAAGCTGAAGCAGAAACAGCTGGTCGATGTTGTGATTTCGGTTTCTTGGTGGTCGTGAGATCCATGGTGGTGAAGGATCGGAGAAATGGTGGCTGTGAAATGAGTAAAAATCGGGACTTTATCGATTTAGGGTTTTTTGTTGTGAGGATCGAAATTGCTGCTCCCGACACAATATATCTGGAGAATGTGCGAGACCTGGGATGTCTCTTTCTACTTATAGTAGTTCGGTGGGGCCCACAAGATCTGCCCAGACTAAGACCGTACCATTTTTTAATATATTTTTATTTATATATAAAATTAGGTGCTTACATGAGCCCACATTTTAGGACACTCAGAGATTTTGGTTGTCTATGGACCACCTGAATAATTGTCAGGACGAGGTACAGCAAATCTATGGGAGCATAAATGTAACAAAATGAATACAAATATTCTTTTTTCTTTGTAGTACCATCAAGTTAGGTTAGAAAATGCGAGTTTTTGTCGTGTTTAGAAACACTTGTCATTTTTTTTACTTGATCGTTTTCATTAATTGTGCTTTATAGTACTTTATTATTAACCGCTATCATGAAGTTGTTATTAATTACTTGCTAAATTTTGAAATGCCGATTTACATGTAAATTGATCGTTATCATTAATTATACTTAATAGTACTTTATTATTAGCCGCTATCATGAAGTTGATTATTAATTACTTGCTAAATTTTAGAACCGATTGGCATGTAAATAAAATTAACTTAATTTCTCGCTTCAAGCGCTTTAAAGAATTAATGTGCTTTAATGTGGAAGTACAAGTGTGTGTTGTGTGGTATAATATATTTGTTTCTTCTATCAATATATGCTTTCATCATTTTTATCCGCATATCTTTTATATTATGTCAAATTTTTTTTATCTTTACGTGTAATGTCTGTATCGTTCTAACGAGATAAAAGAGAACGAATGTGAGAAGAAACTTTTCATCAATGAAAGAAAGAAAATATATAGACCTAACAAGAAGATTGATGTTCCCCAAACATCTTCCTTTCAACTAATTCCTTCTTTTTGTTTCTCAAGTTTTTGGAGCTTCTAAGCTTCTAGCTTCTTTCATATATTTTTTGAAATCCATCATGTTACAAATTTTGCATTGCACATATTAATAAAGAATTTGTGGTAAAAAAAAGTATATAATTAAGCCGTCTAAGGATATACATGTGTGAAATTTAGTTTGATCTTTATATATAAAGGATTAGTAGAAAGTTCTTTTCTTTTTTTTTTGACATTAATAGGAATTTTAAGATATCAACGATTTAATTTTTAGAAAGAAAAAAATTAGTTGAGATTGACAAATATAGTTTCCTATTTCACATTCTCGTAGGATTAGTATTTCCGTTTCTAAGTAATTGTTCTATTTTTCGTAGCCTTTTTGTGTCTAGAAATTCTATTTGACTCATCAAATATCTCTGGACAGTCACGTACATCACCATCATCAATCTTGAATTGATCCACACTAAGCTCGCAACAATGGCAACATTGATTTTCAATAACTGGTCTGACAATGGTACCTTTGAATTTGCATCTATAAAAGTGTTGAGAAACTTCAAAGATTCATCACTACCCTCTTCTATATTCTCTATCTCCTACCAAATCTGCATTTGCTACACAACCAAATCATCACCAATGAGAATGGTCCACCAGGATGTATATTCACCTTACAAGTTGAGCTTCCCAATCACCAACTTCTTGTCCGATGATCACAAACCTCAATCTCTGCGCACATTATCATCATTCTTATCCCACATAAGCATCCCCTTTTTCCGGAACGGACTTGGCTGGTTAAGCTTCAAGAACTCAAAACCCGTTCCTGTCCAGAGTCAGAGTGAACTGGCCGGCTGCGTGTATGAAGATCTTCGTTCAATGGGCTCAGACCTAGTTGTGCAGGAATTCGAGAAAGGCAACAAGTGGGTGCTGGGCGTCTCTCTAGCTTTGATGAGAACGGTGGATTTGACTCAAGACGACTTTGATATGCTGCATCAGCTATCACTCGATAACAAGGATCGGGAAGAGGGGCAACTAGCGAGTGGACCAGGGTGCGATTTGGTGAAGGAGTACAGGATGAGGGATGATTTCTCGCTGCTTGGATTGCAGGAATTTTTCTTTACCAATAAGGGGATGGTCCTGGAGAAGGATATGATTGATGAATTAAACGAGATTGTGTTGAAGGAGAGGGTGTTGAAGAAGGTACTCACAATATTGGAGGAAGATTCTGAAGAGTTGTGCTGTATATGCCACGAGGAGCTCGGAGATGATGATGACACCAAATTTGCAACGCCTTGCTCGCACCTGTTTCACCAAGAGTGTATTATGAAATGGATCAGAACGCATAATGCATGCCCCATGTGCCGTTTTAGATTATGAAAGTAAACAAAATAAGATGTAAGTAGGCATATGATTATACAGATAATTTCTTCTTCAAAAATATCCCCGAAAGGTTCAAATTTACGTTGTTATGAAACTATAGTGTATATATCTCGTTTATGCAAACATAGAGAAAATTCATGTTTGAGTGAGTGTATTATGAAATGTGAACTGGCAAACATATAGCGTCCCATAGAAATAGCAAACTCCAATTGGAAAATCATGGTACCAATCAAATTAGCAATATTAATAAGCATATTGTCACGTTCTGAATGAACGTGACACAAAATTTCTGTCGGGCGGAGAAAAGTCTACACCCGCACATAAGGAATAATTCAAAAGAATTTGGATAGCTCGGAAAAAATGCAAGACTTGCACTTGTGGGTGTCATATGCATAAAGGATAGCATGAAAGATCAAACCCAAACACAAGGCTCAATTCATGCAAGCCCGACACTTTGCATGGTCCAAGCCCATTCTCAATTCTATATGGAAGAATCTAAAAATATGTACACTTTTTAGAAGAAATCTAGAATTATACATAAACTTAGGGACCATTAAGACGATTAATCTCAATTGTTCAAAGTGTTATAATCCTAGCCACCCATTTAGGTAACCAACTAGTATAAATTGGTGAGAACTGAAGTGTGAACTGGAAAACATATAGATTACCATTGACAAATACATCCATTTTTACTTGATACTTGTCAATTTCATCTGACTCAAGTGGGAGGGGAACATTTCCGAATTCTTCACTGTCAAAATAATAATAATAAAAAACTATAAAATCATCAAAAGAATTGTGATTCTTGTTAACCCAATGAATTGCACCTTCCACAGACACTCTAGGCACTGACACTGACACTGCTTCCACCTACAAACGTGGGCGATAACCAACATTCCTCCAACCGATCGATAGCGCCTTCCTCGAATGTTAATACCTGAGTCAAGTCTTTGGATGAAGTCAAACGTCCAGTGACAAGATCTCTTGCTTTAAGCATACGCAAAAGCTTGAATTTCTTTGCCTTTGGACTGAAACCAAACCCATAATTTGAACAATATAAAATGTTATCTTCTCTTCTTGGTGCAGGAACCGTAGTGAACTGACCCATAATTGGATTCCACAGCAAATTCGTTGGAACCACCACAATAACAAATGAACCCATGACACGAATTGACCAAGGACACTGGATTTCGCACTCCAAAATCAACAGAATTATCAGGTCTGACATCGAATCTTAGGAGATGAAATGTGAAGTTAAAGTGAGCCTTGACGACAAAATCGTGTCGCGTTTCAAACACACCCAAGGCGAGATCTGTTGAGAAGTCGTGATTGTGAATTTAACGCGATCGTTAAATGGGTGTCTTTTTAATTTTTTACTTTGAACAAAATTGAAAGACATTAACTAACTTATTATATGAATATTATTGACAAATCTATTTTGGTGATTTATAGTATTGGATTTTAATCAATTCCCCGGAAACACAATAGTTTTTTAGATTTTAATCTACTATGCTTGTTAGATCTTGCTCATCCTTAACATGATATTAGGATTTGTGCTGGAAGATGGAACACATTTATTGGACTTTGTATCATAAAAATATATATGTTGATTTCCACAATAGGGACATTTGCATTAGTTAACATGTAACATATGATTTGCAATCTTGTTGTTTTGGAATGTTCATTACTTATGAGAGTGGCTTGAATGTTCATAAGAAAAATTTATAGGGCGCACTTTAAAAATAAAATACTATAATTTTATAACCTTTAAAAATGTTAAAAGTCACAAGCAATACAGTTATTCAATCTAAGAACATTGTCACTCTCCTCAGTAGAGCAATCAGAAAATAACAAAAAGAGATGCATGCAAGTACTATCACAACGAAAATAACAAAAAAAAAAAACAATATGATGCACAAAGAAATATAACTATCACAATTCACAACCATAATATAAGCATCCAAAAGTACTTGATGCTGTGGTGACTTCTACACAAAATTCTTGCTGCTGTGGGGACATGGATATCATCATTTGTAAGAGGAGTCTCAGAACCTTGTTGCTGTGGGGACTTCTACACAAAATTCTTCTCCTAAAATGATGATACATTTATCATTTCAGATCAACTAAAAGCTAAAAAATTATGATACTCGTTTCACATTATAGGTGTAATATGAAAGTCATCGTCTTCATTTTCATTAATTTCAATTTCAGAATAATATAGAGGTCAGTCAATAAGAAAAACATCCTCCCTAGCATGGCCATTAAGCTTTATTTGAGTAAAATGCTGATATTATTGGTTTGGAACAATACCAATCTAAATTGTGAAATTAGAAGGCAGATAGATGAATGAACAATCTTAAAGTTCACATCTTACAGATCCAACAACTAATAGATGGAGAAAAATGAAAAGGGAGGGGAAGCATTAACTAACACCTAAGAAAGAATTGGGCTATGAAGTATAAAATTCAACTTTATTTGTCTTTGTAATTAAGAGAAACATACCACGATTCTCCACCATCTGATTGCAGCTAAGTTTTGTTGTTCCATATCAGCATACCTAAACCCAAAGATGTAATACTGAGAAATTTAATACTCAAAAGCTAGCAATTGAAATGAACTTACTATAAATTAATCTTTTATTCATCTGTATAAATAGCAGATTAGAGTTCTGAAGTATAGAGAACAAAAATCTTACTACTGCTGTAATTTTGTATCAAACAGAGAATAAATTTAAGTACTTGCATAGTTTACTCCTAGCATTACAGAAATTCCAATAGCAGTTGTGATTTATTTAGAAGTGTAAAGAAGATTTAACAAGAAACATAAAATTGGAATTTTTTGTTGCAAAAGTTTATCATGATAATAGTTAACTACTGCCAAAGCATAAAACAAACTCAAAGAGCACATCACACAACAAATTTCAAATTTGGATACAGAAAACATGTGTGCAGACCAGGAATATAGTTAGCACTTAATTGGACAAACAACACGCCTAGACATATTGAGCAAAAGCATACTCAACCTTGACATGCACAACAGATACAACTTTTTCAATGACAATTTGAATGGAAAAGGCACACACCATATATCAAATAAGCAACATAAGTGGAGAAAATCACAGTTTATTAAAGCACGTTTTACCTTGAATTGACACTGTGCACACGCGCATCCTTGAGCAGAAGAAAAGATGGACGATAAGCATTCACTTCCAGATAACTAATACGACCAATAGTTCTGATACTATTTACAATTGGGTTATGCAAAACCAGCAGCTTATATCCATGCTGCATCAGTATTTCACCAATGTCCAAGTATTCAATAGGTCTATGAAGATCACGCATAAATTCAGATGAATCATATGCTGCAACAAAAAATGCTTTTGCCCACGAATCTTTAACACCATATTCCCTCATTACCCATATGTCAACACAACTGTTGGGACCAGATCTGCAATGGCTGAAGGAAAGACAACCCCCTAATATTCCAATACTCATTCCACTACCATCAATGTCATCCGGTGGGTGTGGTACTTCTTCAAACAGTTCATCATCAAAATTAAAACAAGAAATAGCAGTAGATGGACTACCGTAAAGAGAACGATGTATATGAAGTTTCCCTTCGAAGAAAACAAAACGTGATGATGTTTTCACCTCACCACCAAAGTAAGGGCTTTCACCAATATTTCTCCAAGAGGATCCTTTCTCAAATGTACATATCTCAACAAACAGTTTGGATGCAGGCTCATTTCTAAAGTTTCTGCAATATTTGTTATGTTTCATTAGGCGTAAGAGTTTGTAACGGTTGGCCTTTCCACTGAAACCCAGCCCATAAGCAACCACTAGTGGCATATGTTCCCCCCTTCCAGGTGCAGGAATGGTTATGAAATCACCCCTTATCGGGTTACATATCACAGCATACATAACATCTTCAATGTCATTATGAAAGCAGACTAACCCATTACATGAATTGACAAAGTAAAGCTGTTTTCTGTCTGTGGCCCTATAATCAATAGAATTACAGCTGCTCACACCAAACTTAGGAAAGTCTAATAAAAAAACTGAGCTTGAGATTAGGGGCAGAGTTATTGGGAAATTGAATCTTACCCATGTAAAACCTTATGGAGTCACAAGAAGACGTGATAGAATGGAAGAGTAGCTCATATGGTGATCTCTGAAGGTGCAATTTGGCAAAGTCAGAGTCAGTTGAGATGAAGATTGAGCCACGATTTGCAGACGCACTTGCAGGATATGAGGGTCTTGATGGGCAGTCGGCAGAGAATCTCCATCAGGACATGGTTTGGAAGATGCCAAACACGAGAACTCGCAGGCCATCGATTTCTCTCCGCAGTTTTGTTGAGAGGAGCATCCATGGCGACCAACGTAATGTTGCTTGCTATCTGATTATCTTCAGAAGATTATGACATAAGTTGTCATCTGAAATGACCAAACGAACTAAAAAGTGCCCAGTAGTTCACCAAGACCGCGACCAATACGCTGATCAGTAGCCTTAATCGGTCGCGACCGATCATTGCCTGATTATATGGGACAACGGTAGTGAACTCGTGGGTGCAACTCTCTAGATCTTGAGTTGAACTTTGTAGTTGTGGGCGGGGTCGTGGGTGCAAATCTATAGATCAAGAGTTGACTTTTGTAGTCATGATGCAACTCTCTAAATGACACATACCAGCTAATACTACTATTGGTTCGAAACTAATTATCTAACGTGATTTTATGAAGTGGTTCAAGACGCATATTGTATGCTCCGTGTGCCGTTTTATTACTTTTATATTCTGAAAATGAAGAACAAACCTGTATTACAAATGTACGTAGGCATGTTTTTAGAATCTGAAAGTAAAGAGCTAGATAAGATGTAACTAGGCATGATTATATAGAAAATTGCTCCTTCAAACATCCCCGAAAGGTACAAATTTAAGCAGTTCTGAAACTACAGGATATATGTCATACCTGCAACACTACCAATTCCATAATCATTCAAATTTAACTGCGTGTTTATGGAAGTATATCAGCTTAGCAATTCATCAAAGCTCGTCTCCTCCTAATCTGGCTCTGCTATTCGAGCTGCTCGATTTGCTTTATCTGCTCTTTCAACTGCTCAATCCTTGAATTTTTTTGTTGCAATCTCTCCACCAACTCTTTCTGTTCTTTCCGCTCCTTCCTAATCTCCTCTCTAAGCTCCTCAGAACTTTGTTTCTTCTTATTGCGAGATAGAGCTTTAGACCTTTCTGGTAAAGCCAAGTGTTCTGCACAGTTCTCCTGCATCGAAAACACAATCATCCTTCGATTTAAGTTCAATACTCAAGAATGATAGAAAGAATTAGACATATATACCCTCACGAAATATATTTCAAATCCACCTCGTAACTTTTGATTAAGTGCAAGTCTTTTACTTCACTCTCATCCATTCCATTTTTCAAATTTGTCAACTATAGTTGAAGAAACCTCAAAGCAGAAGTGAAGCATAGCAAGAAAATGTGAGATGGATTAAAATCAAATACATTCATTTTAAAAAAGACCAAGAATATTTACTGACTACTTTCTCCCTTAGTGATTGTAAATGAAAATTGGAAAATAAAAGTACAGATTTTAACATCAAACATATAACTGTTGGCAGAAAGATGATCTGAAACTTTCTGAACTTTTGAAAAAATTAAGAAGAAAAAAAAAATCTGCATTGTGAGATAACTGTAAGTAAACAAAATGATACACCTTGGTAATTGTCAACTATAAGATCTTGAAAGTCAACCTTCAGTTTATTCTTGAGTACTAACTCATGTATGCATATAAACCTTTAATTATGGAGAAAGTTTGTAGATTCAAATGTTTAACAGGCATAAGCTTCAAACCAAGTATACAGAAATTTACACACTTGAAAGTGTAATGCAACTAAGAGTAAAAGAACTTTCCAACCTTTGCGAGTGATAGCAGCATACCTCATTAAGACGCCAATATTTCTTCGGATCGGCACGGTCATAAGCAATTAGACTTCGGTAGATTTTCAATACAGGCCTAAACCAAGAGATGTAAAACAGATAACTTAGTAATAAATGCAAGTAACTAAAATCATATGATTCATCAAAACGAATATTAGATCATAGTTGTGCATTCATGTAGATCAAAAGGTTACTGGTGTCATAATAGTTTTAAGTTCCCAAACCAAAAAGCCAAAGCGATTTGGTGGAAAGGTTTGATGCAATCTCCAACAACACAAACAATCTGTGTGGGACACTATGTTTGAGTAGCCTAGTGAGTTCCTCTTAGTTAAGTTGAATAAACAGAGAACACAACACAATGGGCAGGGCCATAAAAGAAAACTTGCTGTAAAATCCCAGACAGAAAAAGGAAAAGAAAAATCAAAACGTCATAAGACAAGGCAAACATACTTAAACTTTTCAAGCAGTAAACAGAAGTTTGAACTGGCGAACATATAGCATCATCCCATGTATTTAGTAAACTATAATTAGAAAATCGTTGTACCAATTAAATTAGCAAAATTAATAATCATATATATGCTCACCTTAATTTGACATTAAGCGTATACACATGATTTCTCATCATAGCATCCTCAA
>JAYMTF010004576.1:0-12936 GCA_036897485.1 Pelargonium nanum | reverse complement strand
AAGCATTATCACAGAGTACTGGGAAAGATTCTCATCGATCAGCACCTCCCTAAGAAGCATACCATCTGTCATGTATTTAATTACAGTATCTGGTCCAGTACAATCCTCAAACCTTATAGCATATCCAACTTCTTCACCTAAACGACAGCCAAACTCTTCAGCAACCCTCTTCGCCACAGACATTGCTGCCACTCTACGAGGCTGTGTACATCCAATCTTACCATTTGTAGTGTAACCTGCTTCAGCCAAATACTGTGTCACCTGGGTTGTCTTGCCTGAACCAGTCTCCCCAATAACAACCAGAACTTGATTATCATGCACAGCCTGAACCAATTCTTTCTTCAACTTGTAGATTGGCAAGCTCTGCCTTTGTTCCTGAATGGAGAGCTTTGACCTCTGCCCAAACGTCAGGGCCTTGCCAAAAGCATCCTTCTTCCATTCAGGCATGTCATAGGCTGATAAACCAACTCCCCTTAGCTCCTGAGCAAGATGCCTCTCACCCGTCTCTGGCATAGGGGCTTCCCAAGGACGATTCAGATCTTTTGGAATAGAATCAAGCATTGTCCGCTGCTGCTGCTCCCTAACTTCTCGACGCTCCTTTATCAAAGCCGACTGAAGAGCAGCTGCACGGCTTAGTGATCCTTCAGGATTTTTAAATATCTTAACAGGTGACATGTCCAACGAGTATCGGCTCTGCCCTTGCAAGAAGGCAGGCTCGTCCTCATTCAACTCTATCTCAAGCTCTTCCTCTGCACCTTCTTCTTGATAGAGCATTCCATCCCCATCCTCATCATACATTGGATACTCACTGACACTTAAAACCCCAGAAGCAATCAACTGCTTTGCTTCCCATCTCTCGGGTGAACTCATTCTCTTCAACGGGCGGCGCGATGGAACACCATCATCCTCCTCCACAATCCTAATCCCTGAAAGACCAGTCCTAGTCAGAGGCCCCTCCTTCGAACCAGACGGATTCGTCCTGAAACCATCATCCCCGGAACTCTTCTTCAATGGAAGAAGATCCTTGCCAGTGTTCTGATCTACATCCCTCATGGATAAACTCAACTTCTGACCCGACACCGAAATAACCTTCACAAAAACATCTTGGTCCCGCTTCACTACATCCTTAGCATTACCAATTCTTCGAGTGGCCATTTGTGAAACATGTACCAATCCCTCCTTCCCTCGAAAATCACTCAATTGCACGAAGCACCCCGTATCCATCACCCTGGACACTCTGCCCTTGTAAACCATGTATAATTCAGGTTCATCTGAGTGCTGCCGCCCATTCCGATCCCTAGTGTCTCTATGGTTGTCTTCAATTTCATCTTCTCTATTATGTCCATCCTCTTTGTGTCGATCGCTCTTGTACTTGTCCTGTCTATCTCCATGCCTTCCCGTACCCTCATAGTCTCTTGTACGATCATCCTCATAATCTTTGTCTCTATGTCTCTCTTCTCTGTTGTGTCTACTTCTGTGCCCATCTCTTCTATCTCTGTCTCTGTCCCTATCTCTATCCCTATCTCTACCCCTGTCTCGACCTCCGTCTCTATTTCTGTCTCTATCTCTGCGTCTATCATGTGCATCACGTTCCACTTCTACTCCACCACTTTCTCTTATACGGGCCTGTCTCTCGTTTTCAATTTCCCTCTCGAGTTCCTTCACTCTCTCCCTACTATCAGAAATCGCAAGAGCCGGAAAATTGGTATCTTTACCATCAGTGGCATGATCATCTTTCTTGGAATCCTTGCTGGACTTGGGTTCGGGAGGAAGGATGGCATGAATAATAGTCAGCAAAGTGCGCACGAAATAATCAGGCATCTCGGCACCACTTTCCTTCAACTTGGAATCAAACTCATCAACAGTCTCGCATTCTCGACCCATCTCGGTTATAAACTCAGCTAGCACTTTGTCGCCGAACCCTAGATGTGATTCGAGCTCTGTGCAAACTTTGGAGACAAGGGAGAGGTATTCAAGCTTCTTCAGACCCTCGTCTTTGGTAGCAGTTGCCATGTCTGCTGAATCTGAAAAGATACAAGGTACCAAGCAATTACAGAGATGCAACACAATTAATAACCTACAATTACTAATCTACCTCAAATTAAGGTACCATATAGCATATCACTAGGTTTTTTTTTATCTTCGAATAAGATCTGGCAGCCTAATTCTATTCGACCAATACATTGATTCAAATTTTTAACCGTTCCCGGAGAAAGAGATAAGAAAACAGAATCCAACGAGCAATTTATAGAAAATCAGTAAATAAAATAAATAAAATCTTACCTTGTCGGAATATAAAAGCTGCTGCACCGGTGGCGATGAATGTTAAGGTTGTTGTCAAAATAGAGATAGAGAGACGAAGAAGAAGAAGCACTGAAGAAGAAGAAGAAGAAGAAGAAGAAGAAGAAGCCCTAATGGCCGTCGACTGGTATCTGCTGAAACAGGTGAAAAGCTAATGGGCCTCAGGGCACAACCCACAAAATAAGGCGGTTCATTTGGGCCAACCCGGATCCCGGAACGGTAGTAGTCCGGGTCATCCCCTGTACCAATTACAACCCGGTTGACCCGGTTGCATACTCAAATTTATCCTAGAACTAGAAGATCCAAAATCATGAAAACAAAACTTCGAAAAACAAAATCTTATTTGTTCCATAACAAGCACACCCTTTGAGAGATGTATGAGATTTAATTATGACTTACTTTTGAATAAGGATTAGTTCGGATGTAGTAAAACGACTTAAAAGTATCAATCGCGAATATGCGGGCTCGCTTCGAAAACTCATAGTTTAGATGGAAAAAAAAAATTTATTTTTTCCATAACCATTATATAATCCAGAGAATGCACAAAACAAATTGAAATTAAAATTAAACTCCTACAAGAAAATTAAGGAAGCAAAAGGCATATGAATCCATTATAGTACTAATGAATAAATTCGATAATTTGAGACACAAATCCATCAATAATTTAAGACCCTTATTATTTATTTCCTATATTCACTTACGTATATTTGTTGCAGAGAAATTGAAGAAGTGATGTGCTGCCGCAGAGGTTATGAGTTGTTTGCGCCTTGTTGTTGACTCGAACCGGATTGGACCGATTGTTATAAGGAGAGACCGAACGAACCTATATCATTCGGTACAGATATTTTGGCTTTGGGAAATGAGTAGGTTTCTCGTGTCCTTTTTTTATAATAATAGTAATATTATTAAATAAACTTACTTTTGAAAAAAAAATACTAGCGTAAGAATGACTAATATCTTGTTTATGTACCACGACAATATTTTCATAAATTAAAAAACTAATTTAATAATGAGTAAAATGAAGTTGAATCGACTTAACTAAAATCAGGTGAGTCAAACATTGACGTTGTTCAAATAAATAATTATGAATAATGTCCAAACTCCATATTATTATCATCTCTATTCCCTAATGCATGAAAATAATTTGTTTGTTTAGGAAAAAATAGAGTAAATGAGTAATTATTTGTTCAAAAAATAAAACAACAAAAACAAAGCCCTAGCTTTTGGACATCAAACTGTTTATATAGCGCCTTAAACCCCTCCACAGGCCCACACATTCATCACACCCACATCTTGAAAGAAAAAAAAATCCCCAATCTATCTGCTCTAAACCCTCGTTCCTGAATACCAAGCTACAAGCTTTTATCTCTCATGGCAGATGAGGAGGTTGTGGTGGCGTCCACCAATAGCCCCGTGCCCTCCGACAACAAGCGCAAGCTCCACGATTTCGAAGCCGAGCCCAAAGCTGACCTCAACACCACCGAGCTGGCATTGGATAGCTCCAATGGCGCCGATAATGATCCGGATGTCAAAGCTGATCCGGATGGTGATACAGATTCGCCTGATGCTAAGCGAGCTCGTCTGATTGACGATGGATTAGGTACCAGCGACGTTATCATTTGTGACTTATGCGTGATCGAAGCTATTATGTTCCACATTTATGGTTTAAGGTCCTATATTAATGTCAGGTCCTCGCTATTTTGTGGTGGAAAAATGATTTGTGATTGCTTGTTGTTTTCTTTGAAGTTTTCACGAGCAAACATAAAGTTGGAACAGAAAATAAGCTCCATCTTTATGAGAAAATTACTCATGAAAGATAAATTATTTAAATTAGTTGTTAAAGTTATGTGGAGAAATAAATTTCTAATTTGTAGATGAAAAAAATGATCTTTAGTTTAAATAATGCTTGAAACTAGTGGATTTAGAATTATTAACATTGATTGATTGTTTTGTTTGCTGTCTGTACTAGGAAGTTCAGACATTTAGTTTCAGGTTTCATATGCAGGCATTTTAGGCATAAATGAGATGTTTTCTATAATGCTATTTTGGCTTTCAAATGAGCATGACTTATTGGGCTTTTGTATGTTTGCTGGTTATGTCAGCTAGTGAAAATGCTCAAGAAGCGGGATCTGTGGAGGAACCCATTAGAGAGAATGATGAACAAGCACCTGTTGAGACTAACGAGTTGGAGGAATTTGAGCCCCATCCGAGTGAAGTCCAGGAAACAGTGAACCACGAACAATCTCTTCCTGATAATCTCGAGACTGGTGATACTGAACAACCTCCTGTTAAGATTACTACTGAGACAGACATTTCTCAGGAACCGTCTAAAGCTGAAGCTGAACAACCTTCTACCTATACTGAACAAGTAGATGCTTCTACCCAAGATGAGCACCCTTCATCTGACACTCAAAGCACACGCAGAATCGAAGTCCCTAGTAATAAGGTTTGCTTACAATATCATTTGTGTACTTTAAGGGTTGGAGATGTTTGTAATTGTATCATCAAAGCTCAATTATTGTTTAAAGGTTTTACACTCACAATTATGTCTTGAAAAATCGGTTTGCCCACTCAAAAGTTTCAGTGCATGTTCCATTTCTCTCTCATTTTCTCGTACTCTCTGTTTAATAGTTGCTGCCATTTGTAACCTGTAGTTTCTGTTTTTTCCCCAGCATTTATGATATTGATTTATTTTCCTAGTTTTTTTTTAATTGATAATTGTACTGAGGAAATGTTCATGCAGGTTGGAGTTCTTATTGGCAAAGCCGGGGAAACCATACGACTATTACAATATAATTCTGGGGTGAAAATTCAGATCACGAGGGATGCAGATGCTGATCCTCAGTCTGCAACAAGGCCTGTGGAACTGATAGGAACTTTAGACAATATAAGCAAGGCTGAGAAGCTTATAAAAGATGTTATAGCAGAGGTTGCGTTTTACTCTCCCACCACTACATCCCATCATCTCCCATTTTGTATTGTGTTACATGCATCAGCTATATCAATTATTTTCTTCTAGTTTTCATGCCAAATTTTCTCATTTTGGCGTATGCCACTGTAGGCTGACGCGGGGGGTTCTCCGTCCCTTGTAGCTAGAGGCCTTGCTTCATCGCAGGCTACTGGTGCTGCAGAACAATTTTTGATGACTGTTCCAAATGAGAAGGTAAGTAATGTCTCTCATTTCCTGCATGTGTGTTTGTCTTTTCAACACGTTTTATATAAGCTCTTCTGGTTCAGGTTGGTATAATTATAGGCAGAGGTGGGGAGACAATTAAAGGTCTGCAGGCCAGATCAGGAGCTCGCATCCAGGTAGTTGATATCGTATACCTAGCTTTTTGAATTTTGATATGTTTTAAAATTAAATACTAATATCTTGTTTAAGTTAATGTTTATTGGGAATATATTGATACTGACCGTCAATTTTCTATATAGTTGATACCTCAACATCTTCCTGAAGGGGATGAATCTAAAGAAAGGACCGTGCGTGTGACTGGTGATAAGAAGCAAATTGAGATGGCTAGAGAATTGATCAAGGAAGTTATGAATCAGGTTCGTTTATGACCTTTTGGCTTTTTATTGTATGACTATTTTTTCTTAGATGCTGTGATTGTGTCGTCATGATTACATGTTACTATCTACCAAACTATGTTATGCATATATAATTATTTAGATCATTGAATATTCCTGAGTGGTTCTTGATGCTTTCTCAAATATTGCACTCTTGTATAATAAGTGCTCGGGAAGATTAATAGCATGACACTTTTTTCAGAAATTGATATGTGGTATGCTGGACAGAAGCTTTAAAATATGGTTATATGTCATAAGTATTTTTGTTTCTGCTATCCCTGTTGGTTTCTGCTGTATGTATACGAATATTTTTTATTGAACCTATGCATGGTCAATGTATATTTAGCATTTCTTCAAATGAAGAAACTTCATAGTTCATACTGTCAGTTAGGTCAAGTTTTTCACTTTTGCCATGTCCTTGCATCATCATAACATGGAAGATTCTATCTAGAAAAGGTTTGCCCATCAAATTGTTGTTCACATGCTTACTTGTATCAGGTTGTTTTGTTCCAACTTGTAGTTAGATGAGGTTTTTCTGTTGTTGTCCTTGTGCACATCGGTATTTCCTTGTTGTTTTGCCTCGTATATGGATGGATGCAACATTAACCCGCATGTCAACTAATCTGTCTAAGAAAATTACCTGCCATTAGAGGTATAGTTGCTCAAGTTTTTGACTGGTATTGGATTTATTTTGTGGAAGCATACAAATTCTAGTTCACTCCAACAATTATGATGTAATTTTCGTTTCTTTGATCCAGCATCTTTAATGTTAGTGAAATTGGATTCTAGCAACAATTCATTGTCCTTAATTGCCTTTTCATTTATTGTTTCAATTTAGAGATGTTCTTTTAACTGACTAGTTGAGCATAAGTTATGTCCATCTTCAGCCTGCTTGCCAAAGCTTTACTTTCAGAGATATGACATGATTGCCTGTCCGAATAATTGTAATTGTATGCTGTGCCATCTCCATCAATTAAGGAAGAACTATTACATAAAATTTACATTGGAAAAAAGTAATTACTTGAATAACCCTCATGAGAGTATGCGATATTGATGAATCATCCGTGCCAAGATCACTTCCTTTCTTTTAGGAAGAACATGTATTGAATCCAAGATGTCGGTTGCCATGATTTATTTATGTTGAAGGTGCCGATTTCGAATTGGTTGGCTTTAAAAATTGCAGATTTGGCTATTGCCTTTCACACGGGGTCAGCATTGCTCTCTTGGTGTATCAATAAACCAACACTTTTCACTTTCGTCCACTGAAGAGAGGTATCAGGCATTAAATCTCGCCATTGCAGAATCTTAAATAGTTGGTAAGATTGCTTGAGACTATGTGGCAGTAACCACAGTGCTCTTTAGCATCCCCATATTCTATGCATTAGACATGTATTGGAAGAGAGCATCGTGCCTGGTGAAGTCATAATGTTTGAAATATATGGGATCAATGCTGCCTTAAATTTTATCTGATGCTTTGCTGAATCTCTTGAAGAGTATGGGCCCAGTTCTTGATATGCATAGAGGAATGACGCATTTGCTATACTTATGATATTGCTTTTAAATTAAGGGAAAAAAATTACAAGATAAGTTAAATGTTTCAGATGTATGAAATTCATGGTACCTGAAAGGATTGTCTATACTAGAAATAATGCATATCGATCATCATGTTTGAAAATGCCTCTTTCTTTGTCTGGGAATGCTTGTGCCATTATACATCATAGGATCATATGTTGAATTTCAAGCAGAAGGAATCTAATGCCTTATAGAAACTCATAAATGTCCAGAGAAAAAAATAGTATGTTTGCTACTGTTCTTGGTGATATTTACAATATAATTTCTAATTTTGCAATTGACTATTTGGTCTTTCCTGCTCTTACTGGATTATGGAGGGAAAGACTGCGACATTAAGATTAGTTGTCATCTGCTAAGGAAATTTGATTTATTGGTCTGATATTTTTAATGGACTGAGTAGTTTTCATGTGTGGTTCTGGTGTGTTTCTTTTCCCCCAACTTTTGCAGGCTGGGTCTTGGCATTGCAATAATTTATAATGTCATTGTTACTGAACCAATTATAATTTAGATTCATCTCGACCTATGCCATGATGTTGTATACTATCTTTAGATTATGAAGCCAATATTGATTTTTGTCATTGTTTATTTTTTCCATAATTATTTGTCTTACTCACCATTGCTGTATATTGGGTATGCTATTAGCTATTGCATTGTTTGCTTAAAAGTTTCCTTGCTAAATAAATGATTAATCACACAAGCTCTTGCATAGTTTGCTTTTGAGAGATGTTCCCATTCAAGCTGCAGCCTCTTTCAATCCTCACTCATTTTATTATAAATTTTGAATGGATTTACTTCTGTTACTAACTTTTTTACTTGTTTAATTTCCATTGTCTAGTCTGTGAGGTCATCACCTGTCTCTGGCGGTTTTAATCAGCAAGGCTATAGGCCACGTGGGACAAGTGGCGGCCCGTCTCAATGGGGCCCACGAGGTCCTCATCCTTCTCATCCAGCAGCATATGACTATCAACAGCGAGGACCATATCCCTCTTCGAATCCACAGTATCCACCTCCAGCATACGGTAGCTATCCCATGGGCCCTCGAGGTGGCTTTGGCTCAGGCTGGGAGCAAAGGCCGCCTGCCTCTGTACAAGGACCTCCTCAGGGTGGTGGTTACGATTATTACGGTGGTCATATGTCTGATCATCATGCAAATGTTCCACACAATGCTCACGGTCATGGTCATGCCCCAGCTATGGGTCCACCCTCATCCCACAATTATGGGCAGCCCAATCCTTATTCCCAAACAGCACCTCAGCAGACCTACGGTCATGGATATGATGAACCAAAATACGAAAATCAAGCTCAGACACATCATTATGGTGGATATGGTAGTTCTCAGCCAGTTTACCCCGGCAATCAGCCAGGTTATGCTCCGCAACAGGAATATGGTAAGCCGCCATCTTATGGCATTGCATCACAGGGACCACCCCCCCAATCTTATGGTCCCAGGGCTAGTCAACCAGGTGACTTGCCTTACCAAGCTCCTGCTCCAGCCCAGTCATATGGTCAAAATGTGGCACCTCAGCAATCATACCCATATGCTTCAAGTGCTCCTATGCAGCAAACATACCCTCCATATGGTTCTGCACCAGCTTCCACCGATGGATACAATCAGCAGCCACCTGCATCTGGGCCGGGTTATCCACAGCAAGGAGGCGGCCAACCTGTTCAGGGTTACAGTCAGCCCGGCGGGCAGCAGGCAAGCGGTTATGGTCAAGTGGCTCCTACAGGGGGGTACAGTCAATACCCATCAACCCAAGGGTATCCCGAGCAGCCAGCTTCAAACAATGCAGGGTATGGGTATCAAGCACAAGCTCCTCAAGATCCTGCTTATGCTGCTGGCCCTGTGTCGGGTTATGGTGTGCCTGCAGGTGGCCAGACAGGTTATGCTCAACCAACACAAGCTCCCCAAGCTGCTGGATATGGAGCTGTGCCTGGAAGTGCACAAGCTCCTCCGTATGCCCCTCGCTGAGAAGTTTTTGAAGTAGACGCATGTGAAGTACTAGAGCTTGTTCTTTGATTATCCAAGGTAACATGAATGTAGGCATAGTTTGATTGTTGAGGTGAAGACATTAAACGGATCGAATTCTAGGTGCATGTTTTTTTAGTATCATGTCTTGAGAAGAATGCTATAGTTGATGAGCAACTTCATTTGTTGTCACTTTTGCAACTCTGTTTTACTGGTCTCTACTAGCATAATATGAAGGAAGTCTCCGAGATACTTTTTTGTTAAGCTACTATTTTTACATATTTTGGAACTTTATATGATGCATTTAGCTGTTCATGTAACACTAGTAACACAGCTCTTTAAATTTAGTGAACCGACTTTAAATTTTGTCTCTTCTATCTTTATATTTGTATTATTATGCCATATTTGAAAATGGTTTATTTTTCTTAGCAAAATTTACCATTTCTTCAAAAAGGAAATAGGTGAAATCTCTAGAACTTGCAGGAAGACCCTTGCAGTTGCAGCAAAACCAAAAGCTGGAAGCTTCTCCATTTCTCCACTATGTGCAAATCCAATGCAGAATTTTCAAGAACCCTCTGCTCCAAATGCCACGTCTCCATATGTTCTCTATATATATATACAATTAAATTGTATGCATTTGAAATCAAGAATCAAACTCTCAATCTGCATTACGATCTACACCATAACCTGTACGCTCTGTCTTGTTCTCTCTTTCGCGACAACGCAGTTCAAAAAACACCTCAAAACGATGAATGCGAAAGCTATATTTTCTCTACTCCTCTTATCATTTCTTGTCGTTGGCTCATCCACCGCCTCTCTCCTCCCTCTCATCGCCGACCGTCCGGGAAGCTTGTTCTCCGATCTCTGGCAGCTCGACCCATTCAAGGTCCTAGAACAAATCCCACTCGGCATTGACAGAAACGACGACGTGGCTCTGTCTCCGGCCAGAGTTGACTGGAAAGAGACGCCGGAGGGTCACGTGATCTCGCTGGAGGTGCCGGGGATGAAGAGAGACGAGCTCAAGATCGAAGTGGAGGAGAACAGAGTGTTGAGAGTGAGCGGCGAGAGGAAGAGAGAAGAGGAGAAGGAAGGAGATCACTGGCACCGGTCGGAGAGATTGTACGGGAAGTTCTGGAGACAGTTCCGGTTACCAGAAAATGTGGACATTGATTCTGTGAAGGCCAAGCTTGAGAACGGTGTGCTGACTTTGTCGCTGCCGAAGCTGTCGCCGGAGAAGATTAAGGGTCCGAGGACGGTGAGCATTGTGGAGGAGGCCGAGCCAGGAAAGCTCAAGGCTAGTGAGGCCAAGCAGGAGCTTTAAGTGATCTGACCAAGGTTTTGATATTAATGTACTAGTTTTGTTTCGGTGATACTTATGAATTAATAAAGGTTGTGTGATGTGTGTGTGTAATGTAATTGAAACCGTATCATAATTAAGTAGAGATTATAATAAAATTTTGAAGATTTCATTTATAGTCAAGTGTTTCTACTTTCTCTGTATACTTGTGTTTCTTTAGTGTAATATGTTTAACCCGTGGTGATTAGCTTAATTTTAAACAAAGTAGTTTATAAATATTTGTTCAATTAAGAAGATGTTTTGATTATAGATTATATTCTTAATGAGATAGTGGCAATTCACGAGAACAAAACGGTCTTACTCAACAAATGAGAACACGATTATCTACGAGTTTAACTACCATCATATTCGGTTTAACCAACTATAAACATTAAAGTACCATGTAAAAATCCTAAGACAAATTATACATGCAAAGGAAATTAACGTGACAACAACAATCGGAGTAAGAACGCAGAAGAGCATAACTTTGCTTTTTACACAACAATGCCACGACCCTACTCCTAAATTTGCAACCCTAAAGGTCTACCACAACCCTCTTCCTATCCTGCGAAGGACTCCACTCTAGAGAGCCCAACTCCAAAGAGCTAAAAATAGGGATCCCAGCATCATAGAACACATTTCCAATCTACAACTCATGACATCTCCAACGTTTGGCTCCCATAACGAGCATCAGTGTTTTCACAAGGAGCAACACAACGTTCGGCTTCCTCAAAAAATTCTTTATTTGCCTGGTCGAATCACCTTCGGGGTCCCGGCCTCGTAGGATCACTTACTTGCAAAGCTCACCTCATCATCAGAAGAAATCAAGACATTCTGTTCCACTCGAACATTATTTGATCCTCCCTGTGATGCACGTACGACACGCGGGAGTCCTCAAACTTTGGTGCTTGCGAATGAAGTGCTCGGGAAGTTAGAGCTCAACTTATAAGTGGGTTAAAATATATAGACTCTACATTATCAACGATCATCCCCACATTAACACATGACTGAGATATTTTGTGAGTATATATACACCTTCCTTGGTAAGAGGAATACACATTTGAGTTATTTACTACTCTAAATAACTTTCTCTCTCTAAATACGCTCTTTTAACTCTTGTGATTTTCACCCGATACGTATTCTCACGTCTGAAACGGTGTCCCGAAAACACATACGGGTCTCTATTATGGTGTGTCTCCTAGTGCATTTCACATGTTCACATTAGAGGTTCGAAAAGCTCGAGACAAAATGTTGACTTAAAACATTTGTTTTTGAGATAATGCCTAACACAGGGGCGACAAAAATTTGATCGAGTTAACAAAAGCATAATTGAGCATCAAGTACTGTAAAATTCTCATAGCATTGGGTTTTACTACGAAATTATCCTCCTTAATCTTAACGTGAAATTAAGATTACAATCATACATGTGTGAAAAAGAGTATAACTTGATAGACATATAACACATTAATATGAATGTCTATACCTTACATTCAAATAGACAGTTAGATAGCATGGATCACATGGGTAGCACATGAAAACCCAAATTATATATGTGGCCATTATTTCACCTGGTTTTGCTTCTATAAAAATTCCATAAAATCCAGAAATTCCAAAATCATATATTTCTCTCCCAAAGAAACACAGCTGAGGAAAGGCCATCACTCTACTTTACTGTATATCTTCAACCCATCATGACTAGGTAAGTCTCTCACTATAACATGCACACACACACTATATATATATATATATATATATATATATATAACTAGAAAATCTTGTTATATTAAAAATTGAGCTCCATCTTAAATGAGTTCAAAAGATCATTGCATGTTAGATCAAAATTGAGCTCCAAAATCGGATTTCAAGTATCCAACATTTCGGGTTCAAATTGCCGGCTCTAGCTTTTTGTCCCTTGCGATGGTTTCACTAACAAGTTTAATTTCTTGCTTAATTTGCTCAGTGCCAAAACCGACCAAGACAAGACCATGGACGAGAGGACATTTTTCCTCAAAGTCCTCGACGACCTAGTGAGCATCAACACCCTCTTCACCGGCGTCGTCTTCATGGGCATCTCCATCGCCACCGCCGGCACGCACAGCCTCGAGATGCGCAGCGAGTGCGACGCCGACCCCTCCATGGCGGAGCGGCTCCGCCTCTTGGGGAGTGGCCCCCCTCACTTCTTTCTCCCCTC
>JAYMTF010004575.1:0-12937 GCA_036897485.1 Pelargonium nanum | reverse complement strand
AATAGTTGTCATAATAAGACTTGGAGGACTCAATAAGGAAAAACATATAATTATTGTACAAATTGTTCCTCGTCCATTTAGCAAGCAAGTTCCATTCATTTGATATATCTATAAAACATGAATTTGATTACACTATAAAAGATTTTAAAGTAGTTTTTGAATTATTTAAGATTAATAATTTATCTCTTTTTGCTTTAATCTTTTTTACCTCTTGTTTATTTGTATAAATCAACATATAATATTTAAAATGCTAAATACAACTCATATGAGTTTTTTTTTTTGCGAATAACTCATATGATATTAGTGCAAATAATTAAATTTATAACATGCTTAACATATTATACTTCAAAAAAACTCTTACAATATAATATATTGAAGATATTATTATTATAATTATTATTAAATCACACACACACACATATATATTAATGGTTTTCCAATATTCATATTTGAGCTCTTGTAATTTCATTATTATTATTTTAAATTAATTTCATTAGTATAAATTATCATATCGATCAAAAGGATTTATTGTACTTACACAAATTATATAGCTCAAATTAAACCTCTTTTTTTTTATTATTCTTAAAATTCTTCTTGAATACTACTCTTTTTAACATACTAATTAGTGATAATTAAGAAATTTTACTTCTAAAATTTTGTGTGTGCAGTAAATAAAAGTTAGGTGTACATGCAATTTATGGTTACCAAACTATAACATAAAAAATTATTATTAATACTAAAAAAACTATCATTCATTTTTATGAAATATATTCAGATGCACTTTTTTATTTTTGAAGAAATATTCATATGTACTTTTTTTTAAAGTAAATATTCATATGTACTTAAATATTTAGTTTTTTTTATTCGTATGAAAAAACAAAAATTGAAACTTTTTTTATATATTCGTGCTTCTTTTTCATGTACATTAATTTAAGGGATATCTGTTCAAAAAAAATTAAGGGATATAATTGTTTTTTTTTTATTTGAAGAAAGGGATATAATTGTTTAACTTAATATAACATTTAATATTATCATGTTGTTTTTAAATTATCTTATATTTATCTTTCAAATTCTAGCAAAGGGTAATTACAATGATTAATATTAGAAAATTTAAATATTTAATAAAAATAAAATAAAATAGCAATTAAAGTAATTGAGTGACACGTGTCATTCAATTGGACTATCAATTGAAGAATTGGAAGTGACACGTGTCACTCAATTAGGGTGGTGCTTGGGAATTATATATATATATTAGATTAGATATTAGATTGGTACCAGCCATGTTTAGTGTAATGTCATCGTCCCGTTAGCTTGACTTAATTTAAAGCCAAAAAAATTTGACTCGTATTCATTTTATCAATCACATGTGTCAAATTGTTGCTAAGAACCACAAAATTTGAAAATCGAGATCTCACGTATGAAAATTGAATTTTAAACCACTAGACTCTTGAAACGATGATAAAATGAAGAGAACTATAAACTTCATTTCTAGACAAGAGAAATAACATTATTTTAAAACAAAAGTAATAATTTTGAAGTTCCTTTATGGTGTGTTTCGGAACCATAATTTGATTTGAAATGCTGGATTTGAATCAAATGAGGTGTTTGGAAACTCTAAGAATTTGGATTTTAATTTGAGTCAAATCCAACAACATTCAAAATATGTCTACGACATGAGATTTTGAATGACAGCTTCTATCTTGTCATTTGAAATCCTATGATTTCCCAAACATTATATTTGTATTTGAAATACATCATTTCAAATCCAGAATTTTAAATGATGAATTTCAAATCAAATCCATATTCTCAAGCGCAACATTATTTTAATAAGATGTTTGAGCTTCATTTCTTATAGAGGGCACGAGTTCTATGAGCTAGAAGTCCTATATAAAACTAATAGAAATATAGAGAGGTCGATTTTCTAATTTTGTGAATAAAGTGATGACATGTATCAAGTTTCTACTACTAAAATGTAAATCTTATTAATATGCTGTCATTTGCATTATTATATGTAATATTTTCACTTTATATTTTACTGACAGGAGATCGCATAACACACTCATAAAGAGTGGTTAAATGATGATGTGATGTTGTATTAATTGATCAATGGTAATATCATAGCTGGCTTTGATGAAGACACAAGACACATGTTATACTAAATCGAAACAAAATAACACATGATACCAAAATTAGAACAAAATGAATAGTTTAAAGACAAAATTGAAAAAAAAAAATTAGTACCAATTCATAATAAAATAGTTTAGTTGTGGGATAAAATGAAACATTTCACTAAAAAATAACATTTTGATTAAAAAAAAGTAGAGTTCGCCAACAAATTACAAAGATGTGGCACGTTAAGCCTGCGGTAAGTTCAAATTCAAATTGGGTGGTTTTACCGTAATTAAGACGCAAATCGAAGCCCAATTTACAAACCTCCTGACCTTGAAACCCTTATATTTACAACGATTCCGCAACCTCCATTTGATCCCATTCGAATAACAATCCAAAGCCTCTTCTCTTGTTTGTTGCTGCTTCGATTCTCGATTGCTCTCTGAGAAGTTAGGGTTTCGAGATTGTTCGATTGCGGTAGTGAAAGCGACGGTGAATCGAAGATGTCTCTGAGGCCGAGCGCTAGGACTGAGGTTCGCCGGAACAGGTACAAGGTGGCGGTGGACGCCGATGAAGGCCGGAGGAGGAGGGAGGACAATATGGTGGAGATCCGCAAGAACCGTAGAGAAGAGAGCTTGCAGAAGAAGCGGCGGGAAGGACTTCAGGCGCAGCAGGTACCGGCCACCGCTCAAGCTCCCGAGAAGAAGGTACTGTTTCTGATTGTTCGTTGTTGATTTGATCAGCTCATTATCGATTATTGTGTTGTTGAGTAGTTTATCAGCTCATTTTTGGATTTTTGTGTTCTTTACTGGTTCTAGTCGGCTGTTCGGTTTTTGCAAGTATGGATTGTGCTCGATTGTGTCTATGATGAAGATGAACTTTTATTAGCTGCTTTGTATTGTTGTTGTAAATTGATGCGGTGAACACTGTCCTTAGAGTGCTCATAGTGCAATAAGATAGGTAGGTAGGTATTTGGTCATCTCAGTTTCCGTTGTTGTATCATTTACTAACTGATCAGCTCGTTTTCGATTGTTATATTGTTTGCTAGTTGATCAGCTCATTTTCGTTAGGTGTGTTCTTTACTGGTTCTAGTAGGCTGTTCGGTTTTTGCAAGTATTGATTATGCCGGATTGTGTTTATGATGAAGTTGAACTGTTATTAGCTGCTTTGTATTGTAAATTGATGTGATGAACACTGTTAAGAGTGCTCACAGCGCAATGAGATAGGTAGGTATGTGGCGGATCATCTCATTTTCGATTGTTGTGTTGTTTACTAGTTTTAGTAGGCTATTAGATATTTTCAAGTATTGATAATGTTAGATTGTCTTTATGATGGCGTTGAATTGTTAGGAGCTGCTTTTATTTTATTAAATTGATGCTATGGACACTGTTGTTACAGTGCTTGATGGAAATACTCCAGAAGTATTTGGTTATCAAGTATTGGATTTAATTTGGAATGAAGTTGTATTTTGGTTGGATTCAATTTGCCGTTCCTAATACCAATCAGTTGTGAGGTAGATTTGTATTTGAAAGAGAGAATTGCAGTTTCTATTCACAAAATATGTAGATAGCATGCTCTGATTTTTATTTTTAAACGATTGGTTGATAAATATACAAGTTTCAGTTCTAATTCAGCTAATGCGGTTTTACTCTTTTGCAGTTGGAAAGTCTTCCAGCAATGGTAGCTGGTGTTTGGTCGGATGACAAGAACTTGCAGCTCGAGGCGACCACTCATTTCCGGAAGTTGCTTTCAATAGGTTGATACTACCTATAATTCATTTTTCTCCATTTTATTTTACTTGACAGATTTTCTATGATTTGTTACATGCTGTATCTGACTCTGAACATTTCACCAGAACGGAGTCCCCCGATCAATGAAGTTGTGCAGTCTGGTGTTGTTCCTAGATTTGTGGAGTTTCTTGCAAGAGATGACTACCCACCCCTTCAGGTCTTGAATTCATGCTCCACGTTACATTATAATTTATATAGCTTTATATTTGCAGCAATCATCCTGAGTTTATTTTTTGAAGAGGATTCTAACTTCTGCTGTTTTTACTAAAATAATTAGTTTGAGGCAGCTTGGGCTCTTACAAACATTGCTTCTGGAACATCAGAGAACACCAGAGTTGTAATTGATCATGGAGCTATACCAATTTTTGTGAAACTGTTAGGTTCTCCTACTGATGATGTCCGTGAACAGGTATGTGCTGCAAATTAGTACATATCATTATCATTTAGTTGTTGTTGTTTTTCTGCTTTATCTTAAAGAGCATTCTAACTCTGTTGTGCTTTTGAAACTGTAGGCTGTTTGGGCTCTAGGAAATGTTGCCGGTGACTCACCCAAATGCCGTGATCTTGTTCTTGGCCACGGGGCTTTGCTTCCGTTGTTAGCCCAGTTCAATGAGCATGCGAAGCTGTCCATGTTGAGAAATGCAACTTGGACATTATCAAACTTCTGCAGGGGCAAACCACAGCCTGCATTTGAGCAGGTTGGACTGTCAATATGAGCTGCTAGGGCTTAATCTACTTTTGTAATGTTGTTTTACTCTCTATTAAAGTATGCTAAGATTTTTAAATTCATTGGGCAGACAAAGCCTGCTCTCCCTACTCTCGAGCGTCTGATTCATTCAAATGATGAGGAGGTCCTCACAGATGCTTGCTGGGCACTGTCATACCTTTCAGATGGTACCAATGACAAAATTCAAGCTGTTATTGAGGCAGGTGTCTGTCCACGACTTGTTGAACTTCTACTGTAAGTTTTGTGTTCTCTTCACTGTTTTCTGTTGATTAATTTTTGTTTTATGTTTGGACGCCATATTTTACTAGTGAAACTGAATGTTCTGAATATTTTTTCTGGTAGCCACCCATCTCCTTCAGTGCTCATTCCTGCCCTCCGTACGGTTGGAAATATAGTTACCGGTGATGATATGCAGACCCAGGTATTCATTAGTTTAACGTTTTCTGTATTGTTACCGATCCTTTGAGAGATGTTGTGTTCCTATTTGAATATCTCATTTTAAAGAAAAAAAACATAATAATGGGTTGTGCTTGTATCGTCTTGGAAAATGGCTTTGTAATTGTTACTTTTGTTGTGTTTCTGATTGTGTAGATAGTGTTAGTTTACAATTATAACATATATCATTGATTGGTCCTTTACGGTTTATAATGACACAACATGATTTAATTGAACCAAGCATATTTCCAAATTCTTAGTATGTTTGTGGAAGTGCATTTTTGCAATCTGTTTTTCAATTTGTTGTGTAAAAGGATTGTTCTATTTTAACTTCGATTGCTTATTGGTATGATGTGATTGAGTGAGTATAATTTCTGAACTTAAAGCATGGTGTCTCCTGTATAAATTCAGCTCAAACTTTAGGCTCACTTTGAGTTATATAACTTGGCATCCTAATTGTTGGGAATTTAAATCTGTTGATCTTTCTCTATGTTTCTGCGTCCACAAGTCACAATTCATATGTTTCATAAATTTGCCAATTAGCATTTTCCTAAGTTTTGAAATGCCACAGCTTTGTCTCTTGAACCAATGAGCTGATGCTACTTGTCTTTTTATACTTCCAGTGCATGATAGACCATGGAGCTCTTCCTTGTCTGGTGAACTTGTTGGCAAATGCTCATAACAAGAAGAGCATAAAAAAAGAAGCTTGCTGGACCATCTCCAACATCACAGCGGGGAATGTGAAACAAATACAGGTTAGCAAATGCAATCTATCTTCAATGTCTATCTTCTTTCTTGTATGGTTATTTCGAAATTAATTTTAACGATCTCTCTGAAGTCTATGGAACTATGTTGCGCCAATACCGACATGCAACACAATTCGTGAAAAAAATTATTATTGTAAATACTTGGTTACGAAGATAAAAACGTTTTGAAAATTATTTACTGATTCGTATGTCGGACACGTCCTGGAAGCGTGTTGTGTCGGTTCTTCATAGGGATTAGAATTTTAAGCATAAAATGTGTGAACTTTTGCAGGCTGTCTTTGAGGCTGGTATTGTTCCTCCCCTTATAGAATTGCTACAAAATGCTGAGTTTGAGATAAAGAAAGAAGCTGCTTGGGCACTTTCCAACTCCACATCTGGCGGCAACCATGAACAAATCAAGTACATTTTCCTCCTTTTTTTCCCATTTATTTTTCCTTTTAATTATTTTTTTTATTTTCTTATTGATTTATGTTATTCTGGTAGGTACTTGGTGAGCCAGGGATGTATCAAGCCATTGTGTGATTTACTAAACTGCCCTGACCCGAGGATTGTGACGGTTTGCTTGGAGGGGCTTGAAAACATTCTGAAGGTCGGCGAAGCTGAGAAGACTCTGGGCAACTCTGGAGATGTAAATCTCTATGCCCAATTGATTGATGATGCTGAGGGATTAGAAAAGATCGAGAATCTTCAGAGTCACGACAACAACGAGATATATGAGAAGGCAGTGAAAATTCTCGAGACATATTGGATGGAGGATGATGACGAGCCACTACCTCCGGGCGATGCTTCTCAGTCCGCCGCTCATTTCGGAGGAAACGATCTTTCTCTTCCTCCCGGTGGATTCAACTTCAGTAGTTGAATGTACGCATCCGTGCTCGCCCGTTTTTTACTTTGACATTACGGGTTAGAATGACGAATTTGTACGGTTTTTTAATATGGGAACATCTGTCAATTACAGTGTTCAGTTGACATTTCTTAATACCCAATACTCTGATTGGGTTCGTGTGGTTGGAAAAAAGGTTTTTGTATTATCTCATTCGTTCCGTTATAGTGCCTAAATTATCAAACATTACAAATCAATCAAAAGATTTTCACATGTTTTCATTCTAGTCCAAACTATGTCATTAAGTTCTACTTTAGTCTCTACCGTTAATTTTAGTTACGGCACCAATAACTTTCTTCCATGTTAGCAAATTATGATGCATTTAGTAACTAAAATTACGATCGGGGACAAAAGTGAAACTGAATGCGCATAATTTGGACTAAAATGGAACAAAGTGAAGATCTTGGGATTAAAACATAGTGTTTGATAGTTCAAGAACTTAAACGGAACGAATTGGATAGTTACCAAGAAGCCATTCTTTTATCTGACTTAGCCATGGTCACATGTTGTAGAGGTGTCAATTTGAATTTGGATCGGATTTTAGAATTTAGTGTAAAATATGCATCCGAAAATTTGGTCTGGTCGGTTCTTATGTTGGATTGAATTTCGGATGCATGTAGGTTCGGATCCAACATTGTTGTGTCCGGGACATGTGCTTCTACATTTCTATTACTAATGTGACTTTTCGGTGTTTGCAGATCAAAGTCGGCAGTGGAATGAAGCTTGGAGTCCAGGTCCGAGATATGGCTGAGGCGCATATTGTTGTCCATGGATCTTGTTCCCCTCCAGATTCAGTTGTTGATTGAAGAGCAAGGGTTCACAAAACCAAGAGCCGGGTTTGGTTTTGAAAGATGCTTTTTACGAACTCATGCCGCCGCAGCTGGGAAAATCTCATAGACAATGCAGATTCCTATATTTTATTTTGCATTCGTCGGTTATTCTTTTTTCAGTCTCACGCGAGTAGGCACGTTGCTTTGCCCAATTAGATCAATAACAGAGAAAATGTGTATCTTTTTAGTACTTACAGTCGGTGGTTTGATTTGGGAGTTGTTTTGTGTCACCTTCCGTGGTTGGAGGTGAGTTTTTGTGGGTTGCATTATTGCACGAAGACATTTGAAATCAGAATTAAACTAAGTTTCTCGTAAAAGTTCGTGCCGTTGTGAAGGAATTGTTTCCAGATAGAATATAGTGTGAAATCAGGAGGAGACATGTGATTGTGGATTTTGCGTCACTTTCGTGCAGCGACTCTATTGTTTTGAGTTACATTATTGCACGAAGACGAAACTATTGGTGATGTGTGATGACTTTTCTATCCCTTATCTCTATCCTCTATTTGTTTTCTTGTGTATATATGGGCATTGCTGCTAAAAGGCTATTTTCGTAAAGTTGCAGGCATGTGGAGACACCAAGCAGAGCTTGCAAGAAGGATCCAGGAAGCATCCTGGAGATGTGTCTATGGTACTCTTTCGACGTGCCAGGTACTTAGTTATGAGCCTCTTTTTGTTTCTTTCCGGTTTCTTTATATACCGAACCAAACAGTATAGCACTTTCATCGGTTTCTGCTTTTCGATGCAATGAAGAACCAATTATTTTCTAGTGACGATGACGAGTTTGAGTTGTCGAGGTTGCTTTGTTGTTGGTGGAGATCGGCGGCGAAGTTTGATGAATGTGTTAAGCTCAAGCTCGACGTGCCCAATGCGTCGGAGCTCACTCCTAGGCTCCGGGTCCTGAGGGAGCTCGAGAGGTTGGCTCTCATTGCACCCGAAGGGCTCAACGAGCTTCGGCATAAGTTATTGTCTTACCGTTCGGGTGATTTCTGGGTTCCCGTTGGAGGCGTCGGTAAGGAAGACTTGAACATCCCGCCAGCTGTCACGATTCTCTTGACGGGTTTCTCTGGTTCCGGGAAGAGCTCGCTCGTGAACCTCATGTACAGCGTTCTCGGTCGCTCCGGGCTCATTCCGTTCGCTCAAACATCAAGAGGTTAGCAAATGGTTCACATTTCTCATATCTTTACACAAGTTACAATGCCTCTAACATCTGTTTCCGAATTGTAGGTTCTTCGAATTACACGACCATGTACTTACAAGAACACAACGTGTTACGTTCAGCACGAAGTGGGTTTTGCGTGTACGACTCCAGAGGGTTCAGCTATGGTCAAATCAACGAGGCACTCGAGGAGTTAACAAGCTGGATGTCCGAGGGGGTTCACCATAACCAGCGATGCCTTAGATCAGGCGATGACGGGATGGTTTCCGATGACATGGAGGATCATTTACTGAGCTCGTCTTCCAAATTCGCGACGAGGAAGGTAAATTGTGTAATGGTTGTGGCTAATATTGCAGATATATATAAAGCACTGAAAGCCGGAGACTCGAAGCCATTGGAAGCTACCAGACAACTCTTCTCGTCGGCTTCTTTGAGAAAATGCAGTAAGTTCTCATTCTTTGTCTGCAACTCTTTTTCGGGAAATCATTAGTATGTTTCTTGTTAACTATCGGGTTTTCACTAAAATTTGCATTAATAGCTAAACAAGCCGATTTAGTATATATGGTCTTTTGGTTATTAACAAAAATCCAAGTAAATGTCACGTCCCTTTTACTATCATTAACAATAGATTGCATGTTGAGTTCACGGACCGTCATTATCTTCTTTATATATTATCCATTTTCGTATAAAAGACAACATGCTAATTAACAACTATTTCTCAATTTTCGCTACAATTTTGGCAAATTTCCTCGTTTTTTGTTTGTTTGTTGTGAATTTAGTTAGGTAAAGTTCAATAATCACTTGGAAATTGGAATGTATGTGCATTAATGTAGCTTGAAGTAGAAACATTTTGCAACCTTTTATGGAGGTTAGGATGGTAGCAACTTCTTGAAATTCGGATTGTGGGTCGGGTCGAGCTCTTCAGATTTAGGATGAAAAGGCCTAACTTAGACGACGGGTTTTACATGTAAAATTCTAAAATGTGTGGTTCTTGCGGGTTCGCTCGACTCAATCTACAATTTTCTCATGACAAACCCGATTTAGGAATTAATCAAGTTTATTTTATGTGTCTCAAACCCGCCAAAATGTGGGTTGGCTATTTGTTTCTGGATTAGTTGGATCGGTTTACTATATAAACAAGTTTGGGCACACAATTTCCAAGTAATACAAAAACTCATCATCGGGTTCGAGTAGATTTTTTCAACCCAAAACTTGAATTGTCAACTCTATGATAACAACAATAACAAGTTCATGTTACACATTTCAAGTGACGTCCGATTTGTTCTTTGTTCAGACGAGAACCCGATCTTGATACTAACTCACGGAGACTTGTTATCAACCGAAGACAGGATCGATGCTAGGCTGAAAATATGTGAACGCTTAGGCATATCGGAGACAACCGGAGTGTACGACGTAGTTTGCCTCACAGAATACGGCTTCCTGGCAGAAGAATGCGACCCGATCACAGCTTACGCCTTGTCTGAAGCGATCTACCGGGCATTGCTTATCTCCGACCGAGGCCATTTTCCGAAGAGTAACCATCTTGACTGGGTTTTGCTGGTGTTGACATGGATTGTGTACTTGTTGGGTGCTTTGTTCTCATTTCTTGCTCATTTGTGCTCTAAAGTTGGGAAAAAACATAAGTTAAAGGTGTAGTGTAGAGTACGATTTTGTATTATTTTTAGTTGTAGATAGTCATAGAACTATTTGTTCTCCTATGTAATAATTTGGTACGATGTTGTAGTGTGCTAAATAAGTGGATAGCAAATAGCATAAGCTAGCACTTCGGGTTGCATCAAATAAATATAGTTAGCTTTTAAGTCGGGTCGGGTAAGTTCATGTTCGTTAATCCATTTTCTACCCAATACCCGTAATTCACATAACTTTTTGCATATTGGATTCGAGAGAGATCGTTTCAACCCAAAATTTGAATTTTTAATTCTAAATTTTGATTTCCCATTTTGGATGGCATAAATAAATTCAATTTGTTCCTTACACTTTTATATATAAACTCAAATTAAATGGGTATGAGAAAGTTCGAAGATCAAATTTGACATTGGGTAGACTTAAAAAAAAAACTTTTCTTTTTTACTTTTTTTTTTTATTTTTCTCCTCAAAGAGTGACCCTTTGCAAATGCCAAATTGCAGCATCTTGATGTGCTCACACGTGCATTACATCTTAGAATAGTGCTTAAAATCTTTCTTTACAATCTCTCTTTTGAAAATGACACTCCTAATATTTTAACTACGAAAAGCCATTTTACTAACCATTAAACTATGATTAAAAGACCAACATCGAATCGACCAAATCTTCAAGACTTCAAACAAGTTCATATAAAAATAATTATGTACATATTAGTGTGTTATCGAGGAGTGTACACTTTTTATTAACAATCTATTAAAATAATATTCGCACATTTATACATGGGAAGAGCCAAGGACCCATGATTTGACTATTGTAGTAAAATGTTGATCATTGCCAAATAATAAATAAATAACAAGGAAGCATTTGGTGCATGGGTAAAATGGTACAATCTTATATTAATAGGATGCGCTTTGGTGGAACAATTTCATACATTTATCGGTGGGCTCGTAACTATTTATAAGTGTGTGATGGTACAAGTTACATGTATAAATGTTACATAAAAATATTGTTTGCAAAGAAAAATGAGATTTATTGGTTCATGTGACCCAAATACGTGTAAGTTATAGGTAAAATCACTTGCAAACAATTGTTCGTGAAATTTTAGATATTTATTGTACTAAAATATAGGGGTAAAATTAAAAATATAAGAAATAATGGACTTCCAAATAATTAGACACTTATTGGTTAACTTGAATACATATATAGGTGCATGAGGTTTCGCGTGTACTAAATGTTACAAAAAAAAATACTCTCATTGACACAAAATAAGTGTTTGATAGGCACGTCCCAACAAGTTTACGAACACGGCCGTTTAACACAATAATTAAATGGATCATGATGGCAAGAACAAGATTCAGCACATTCCGTACGATAGAACCAACATGTTGACCTGACATTATTCAATATGATTGACATGTTATTGTAATTAGATTACAATCATAATCTTAATTGTGCGTACTGTGAAAGCTTAACACAAATACGATATTATTACAGAAATGTGTAAGCTCAAACAGATTAATTTTATTTTGTGTGTCATGTACCGACACTAACTACCAACTCTACTTACATGTACCATGAATTATTTTGGGAATTATTGGTGGGGGACAAGGAGAGAAAAAACCCTAATTTTCTTGAATTTGTGTGGAGTTCTTGGACCCAACTAAGGCAAGAAAAGTGGCTGGAAAGGCAACAATTTAGTGGTTTTTATTTTATTTTAATATGGATTCCTTTTTGTGTCTGTCTGGTTTCTGAAGCTCTCTGGGTCTTTTCATGTACAAATAAAAAATGCAATAAATTAATAAATTATAATTAAACTTTATATAAAATAAATAAGGAAATAGCCGTCTGTGGATGCATGAGCATATATATTGCATATGAGCCGGTTTTTGTCTGTCTTTTTGACCCCATCTCCTTAACTACTTTCTCTCTAGTTTGTCTCTTCAAATATTACATTTAAGATGCTATAAGACACAAATACGATATGAACTAATTGGTCTAATTTAACTAATTTTGTGATGTCGGGTTCATGTTAAATCTAAAAATCATGTTGTTATGATTAATTATTCGTGTTGTGATGTATCGGACGAACACGTAAACACTAGCTAGTCTTACTGTTCTAATAATAGACATTGCATATAGGTCAATAGACCGGACTAAAGTGTGAGTATATTCATTGGGTTAAATAGAATGGGTCATCACAACTCATTTTGCTTAAATAAATGGCAATAATCAAGTCAAATCCGCTCAAACTCATACATATGCATGTCGGGTTCAAAACCTCGTGAGTTTACCACAACACTTTTCATAGAACTCGAGATGATATTATTGGACCGAATCAATGATAATTTGAAGCAGACTAGATTTACTTGATTACTAGGTGTTATTAATACTTTATTGAATGTGATTGATTATGATAAATCTTTTTTTTTTTGAAGGAAAACTAGAACTTCTCATTAAATTCAAAAAGGCCAAAAAGGCGTACAGAATGAAAGAAACATAACAAAAGCTATCCAACTAGACCAAACTAAGCAAAACATGAAAACTATCATGGTAAAAACCATAGAGTAATGATGTGGAAAGTCACTTGAAGGAGAC
>JAYMTF010004574.1:0-12945 GCA_036897485.1 Pelargonium nanum | reverse complement strand
TTTGAGTTAAAAAAAAAGGGAATCCTTTTTTTTAAAAAAAAAAAAAAAAAAAAAAAAAGATGATCAAAATTTTGATATAAAATTCAAATTTATAAATTTAATCATTTCATCTTTTATGATATAAATTTTTATTTTCAAAAGATTTGTTTAAAAAATAATAATTATCCAGATCAAGAATTTAAAAACAATAATTACTTAAATAATTTTACATGCTAATTGAAAAATGAAATAACAATTGAAATAAGTAAATTAGGCGACACGTGTCAATCAATTGGAGAAATTAAAGTGACACGTGTCACTCAATTGGGGCGGTGCTTGAGAATGATATATATATATATATATATTAGATTCCTAACAAATTTGTGAACACGACTTGAGGATAATTATTATTTTCACTATTTAATTTATTGAAATACTTTTCTCGTCAATTACGTTGTTTAGGCATGAATACGTGATAGTAAACAGATGACACAAATACAACAAAACTCAATTCTTACAAAATTATAACACAACCTGATTAAAATGAAGAACAACACAACCTGAAAAGAATAAAGAACACGTAAAGTAGAGTTAAGAAATGGACCAATGTATCGATGTAAATATGCAAATATACTTATTATAATACTCTTTATTGGCATGAACCCGATGTCGTTGGATCGGGTAATGACCATGGGCCTCAACTCATTTTGCAAGAGAAATACGTCACACATTGGAATCGGGCCAATCCTAATCGACTTGAGCAGATCTGCTGAAAACACTCACGCGAATTTATTGGGCTACTTTTTGCTTGCTCGGACTCAATATTATAAAGTCGGTTCAATAATAGCATGTGGGTGTCGTTGACTTGTTTTGTAATTGTGACGTAATTAAAGTGTTAGACACATGTTGAACTAAAATATAATAATATATAATTTCGGACATGTAAAATTAAGTGTTTGAGACGTATCCAAAATACATTGTTTTAACTTTTAAATTATTCTTAATCATTTCTTTAAAAATGAGTCATTTTTAGTGTGTTTTTGAATTAACTTTAACAAATTAAATCGCCTACATTTTATCTACCTATTTATATTATTATTATTATTATTTTGAAACAAAATTATATTATTTTATTTGTGTAATAGATTGTCATAAATTCTAGAATATTCAAGCGTACAGTGTTTATTGCTTCTCTCTTTCTTCCATGTTTTTTGGACCCATGTACCGTTGGATCGGTTACTTCATAGCCAAGTTTCTCATCTTAAATTTAAATATTTATCTCAAATATTCACACCCACACAAACTCAAATATGAACTCAAGTAAAACAAAACAATTCGACACCTCTTTGTTTCTTATCTAAATCTTGTATTTTTCATTTTCACATCACAATAGTGAAAATTGACACTTTTTTGGCCTTATTAGTTTCCCTTGCAAACCAAGTTTCTAATTTTTTCCCCGATATTTATATTTTGCAACATTTTAAAACCGACTTCATATAGTAAGTTGTTTTGCTGATTGATTATTAGTTCAGCTAATTAAGTACGTGACTTAGCGGAGCCATATAATATAATGTTTCAAGTACAACCTATAATAACTCAAATAAATAAGAGAATAATTAAACACCAAACCTAAAGCCATTAAATACATAAAAAAAATACTGCAAAAAAAGTTACTAAACAAAGAGGAGACAAATGAGAAAATTAATGTAAAAATAATTGATCACACAAAAAAAAATGGTAGTCAACTGGGTTGTCTAATGGCTCGTGTGAGACTTGTCAGGTAGGTTGTCAATCAGGTTGCTTGCGAGTTGACCTGCGAAACGAGCAACCCACGAATTTGTTAGGTCATCGGTCTCTTTCCCAGGCTTCTCTCGATGGATTGACTTTCAAACTATTACAAATTATTAAATTTTACGCTGATAAAAATATTAAGCACAACGCACACGTTAAAATCTTCTAAACAAAACCGACCCAAAATCTAAAGAGTAAACTTTGTGCCAAATCAAATCCTCATTAAATATTGATAGAACAATTGTTTCCTTCATTAAATTGTATTAATTAACCGAATAACCTAGAAACTCCCATTTTTCGAAAAAAAAATAGAAACTTTCTTTATACCAAAAAATAAAAAATTGAAACTTTTCCATATGGATCACAATCCTCCACGTCCCACCCACAGAATCCACATTGGACCAACCATCTCTCCTCCCTATATATACCACCTTATCACCATCCCACAAAAACCCACCTTAAAAATCTCATTTTTTCTCCAAAATCCCCAAAACCCATTTGCTAAATCACAGCTCAGTGTCCACTCTCAAAAACCCAGAACCCAAAAATGGCGTCCAAGAAGCAGATGGAGGTGGTGAAGGGTCTGGACCTCAACAGGTACATGGGTCGCTGGTACGAGATTGCTTCGTTTCCTTCGTTTTTTCAGCCCAGAGACGGTACGGACACAAGAGCAACCTATACTCTGAATGATGATGGGACTGTTCATGTGTTGAATGAGACATGGAGTGGTGGCAAGAGAAGTTTTATAGAGGGTTCGGCTTATAAGGCTGACCCTAAAAGTGATGAGGCAAAGCTTAAGGTCAAATTCTATGTTCCACCATTTTTGCCTCTCATTCCTGTGGTTGGTGACTACTGGGTTTTGTATGTTGATGAAGAGTATCGATATGCTCTTGTTGGACAGCCCTCAAGGAAGTACCTTTGGGTAATTTCATTTCTATGGACTTTTAGTTTCTGTTTTTGATATTGGTTTTGTGAAGTTTGTGTTGGGGTTTATGGTTTTGATATGGGTTTTTGTTTGGTTTGGTGAATTGTGGGTTACTGGAGATGATGATGATGGGTTTAGAGTAGAGTTGAGTCAAAAAAAATGTTGGTTTCAGGTTGAAAGGACATAACCTGAATTTGACCCATAAGATGATGATGGGTTTAGAGTAGAGCTCACAATTAAGGTTTTGAGTCAAGTTATTTTTGGGTTCAGGTTGAAAGTACATAACCTGAATTTGACCTACAAGATGATGATGGGTTTAGAGTATAGCTCACAATTAAGGTTTTGAGTCAAGTCCTTTTTGGGTTCAGTTTGAAAGTACATAACCTGAATTTGACCTACAAGATGATGGATTTAGAGTAGAGTTGACAATTCAGATTTTGGGTCAATTTTTTTGGTTCAGGTTGAAGGGACATAACCTGAATTTGACCCACAAGAGGTGGAGGTTTGTGAGAGTTGCGGGTTTTATATGAAAAAAATGAGTGGATGAGTTCGAGTTTATCGGACCCTAGTCCTAAATTTTCAATTTGGGTGTTGGTGTGTTCGGGTTTAAATTGCCACCTTTAGCTTATAGTGCATATTTACATATAGATAGCAAGAAGTCTCAGGCAAAGAGTTATCGACTAAAACTTAGTCGAGACACAGGAGAAATAGATCTAGGCGGCCATAACTTTGTCGTCTCTTTGTCGGCTTGATTTAGTTTTAACCCAAAACTTTAATATATGTTTGGAGAGTAAAGAGTCACTCTCAAAAATTTATTGCTCCAAAGATGTTTAACATGTAATAAATGTTTGTCATGACTATGAGATGCATGGTTATGAAGTCTACGTAAGGGTGACTATGGGGGACCAATTTAGTTGCTTAAGCAAGAAGGCGAGAGTTTGAGCCTTCGCACAAACCATTTTTTAGTAGAGGCCCTTTGTATAGTTGTAGTGCCCATAAAGAGATAAGTCTTGAGCTCGCGGGCTCAGATATTTCTCAATAACCTAAAGGTTGTTCGTGCGTGCACCATGATTGTTGGGGTGGTTGGAATTAGAGTTAGTTGTGGTACAATATTCTTCATGTGAAGTGCACATGGTGGGTCAAAAGTAGATCAATAACCCTAGACTTGTAGAGATTTGTGAGAAAACTATAGCTAATTCACTTCTAGTCACCCTATCATTCCTATGGGACCATCCCTACGGTTTGGCCCCATCAATGCAGTGTGCATTAAAAACTAAAGATTTGATATTTATTCTACTAGAATTTGATGGTTAATCTATAGTTTTGTTCAATAACATGAGTGAACATGCATACATACATTTTGCCCACAAGTTCATTGGATCGGTATTGGTGATATATACACCAACACAATTTGATGTACATTCGGCTTTTGGGTTTCAATTCATGTAGCTAGTTGTTGTTTCTTTTCTTCTACTAGATTTAAATGAGAAGATACAATGAATATTGATTTCAACACTAGTCCAATTCTAGTTCTTGATTACTTTTCTGATCTATTGCTGTGTTTTAGATACTATGTCGGGAAACCCATATGGAAGAGGAGGTCTACAATATGTTGGTTCAAAAAGCTGTAGATGAAGGCTATGATGTGAGCAAGCTCCACAAGACTCCTCAGAGTCCGACTCCTCCGGGCGATGAAGGTCCTCAGGACACAAAAGGGATATGGTGGTTCAAATCCTTATTGGGAAAATAGGTATCTAGCACTCTTTAGTAGAAGAAGTATGGGTGAAAAATGCAATATATATTGAATAAATGGATCAAAACTCAGTTAAGCTTGGAGAATGTAGTGATCTTAGGGTTTGTGTAACTTTATGTTTATGTTAGAGAATATGGTGTGTATAAATGTATCTTTCTCTTCAACTTTGTGTTCTCTTAGTTGTTGTAAAGTTGGTGAGTGTGAGAACTTTGAAATTTTATTTCATGTGGAATTTGATGAACAAAGATGGATAGTAGTCTAGTACAACAATTTGGGTTTTGTTTGTTCTATTTTGGTGCTTTAACATGCGATCTTATTTTGAATGGATCTAATTCTATGTCATATTAGACCGACAAGTCAATTTATTTAAAATTTTGTTGACGTGTTAATTACAAGAATCTAGTGAAATTTACAGATGTGCAAATGAGATATTGTAGACAATATATATGACGAGTTTTTAATTTTATTTTACAATTTTGTTTTAGATTTGTCTTATCAATAAATTTTTAAATGTCGAGTTAACAAAATAGTCTATCAAATTTGTTGAGATAAATAGAATTTAATTAAAAATAACATCGCGCTTGTGTAACGTATAACGACATTTCATAATCATACCTATTTTAAGATTTGCTATAATTTGGAGTCTAAGGATGAGAGTTGTAGACCATATAAAAACCTTATCTTTAAAGCTAAATTATTGTTAGTAATTCTACAAACATGATGTTTTTTTCTATTTGGATCCAAACAAAAATGAGCATGATGATGTGACATTGCCAATTTTGCATAAACCAAAGGAACTTAAACTATTATCTTTCTAGAAAAAATAATAAAAATTAATGGCAAGATGGGTATGTCTAGAAAGTCTTTTTACAATTTTACTTTCAACAATTTAATTGATTGAAGCATGTGAAATTGTATGGTAACGTTTTACATCATATATCACATCACAATTATTGTTTCCCACAAGCCTCAAGTTCACATTGAAACAATCCAAACCACACAAAAATTGTTTTCACATGTTAGTGTAGGGTGCAGGTCGGACCAACCAAACGTACGTGTTCTTGTCAGGATAATTTTTATCAACTCTAACGTGTCCTGCCAAATAATGGAACAGGTTATGGATGACAAAATTAACAAATAAAGAATACATGATTTTTTATCCGACTTGTATTAGACTACGCTTGTATAGTCATATTTGACTATGACCGTGTCATGTAAATGCAGAAAAATTAGAGTTGACAACTTGAGTTTCGAGTGAGAGATGAGGGTTTCAAATTGGATTTTGGATTTAAGTGTCAAATGATCAAATCCTACTTGACCAAAAACCTAAAAGTATATTTCGTGCGATGCAGATTGTGTTTCGAATGCCTGAGAGTTAGTTAGACCCTATCCAACTTAGAAATGTATCACCATGTCTATTTTATGCAATCCTAAGTTGCAAAAATGCAGCTCGGATTCTGAATGCTCAATTTCAGATGAAAGTTCAAATTGCATAAACAAAATAGATCAATTTTGAGTTAGATCAGATCGAACAAACCCGCACATTTTAAACACAACCCAATCCATAAGTCACACCATTATGAGCCAGGTTTAGGTTAGTTTTTTCTCATCCGAAACCGAATTGTTAGCTCTATCCCATATTCCCATACCCAAAGTAGCTACTTATGCAAATGTCAACAGTCAAACCTACTGATCTTGACAAGCTCAACAACTCATTGACTTAATACACAGCTCTAAAAAGCTGGGACTCAAAATCTTCTTAGATCACAACTATAAGGGAATCCAAATGCCAAAAACAATCCTATGTCCCATTTAAACTTAAAAAAATCCTATGTCCCATTTAAACTATAAGGGAATCCAAATGCCAAAAACAATCCTCGTTCCAAAGCTATTTTCCTAAACAAAACTTAAAGTCCGAACGCTATCTTTATGTGACCATAAAACAACATTAAACTATACCATGCAAGTTGAAATGAGAATGGAAACGAGATTCTCGTTCCCAAATCACTTTCATGTTACTGAAAGAAAGTCGAATGAGAATCCCGTTTCCATTCCCATTCTCAATTCTCATCCATGAACAAAAATTATAATCCAAAGGCTAAAAAAAACCAAACTATAACGAACACATTAAACTAGGAGATGCAATCAGACATTGTGTAGCTAAGGCTCAGTTGGAATAGCAAAACCAGGGATACACTAAATTGAGGACTTAACTTCAAAGAACAAAGAAACGTGTCCGTGTGTATAATATATATCAGTAAAAACAGAATGGAAACAAGTTAAGATAATAGAATGTGCACCGAGTTCAGTGAAAACGCATTAGCATCTCTAGTAAGATTCGTTGCCAGCATTGGAGTTTCTCTCACCCTCTAATCAAATAGATGTAGAGATCTGAGAGAAATCTACCAAAGTTTGGCCAAACAAACAACAAATGATATAAACATATTACAATCACCACTTCAATTTCCATAAACATGTAAAATGCTAATACAGGATAGTTGGTCGCTCTCGGAAGCTTACAATATGGTACAGCATTGGTTCGTTTTCTTCGCCTGCTTGTAGAACATCTGTTTCGATAGTCAACAACAAATTTTTCTCTTAGCACTGGAGTTAAGGTCAACGTAGTATAAAGGTTAAAAAACTTCAACATTTGGTCAGGATTGAAGAGTATGGTATGATAATTTTGATTCCAATGCAAAAAAAAAAAAAAAAAAAAAAAAACATTATTAACTTTGCTAATAAATCATAACAAGATTACCAACAAAAAACTGAAAGTAAAAAATTAATGGTCCACGAACTTTTGCATGATACCAAATTTGGTACTTGAACCTTTAATTTGCACCCAGTTAGGTACACGCCGTCAAATGAGACTAAGGGTTCTCAACACAGTTCGTGTAGCAAATTTGGTAAGAAAATGAAAGTCCATGTACTAAGTCAACATTTTTATAAAGTTTCATGTATCAATTTGGGTAAATCAAAGTTTGTGTACAATTTGTGACATTAATACTCAAAGATAAGAAAGAAAAATATATATAGCTATAATTTCATTACACAAAACGGGCCCGTATGCTTCAATGAAAACTACATGCAAAAAGGACTGCCCTCAGAGCTAAACCCATAAATGTAAATGCCAAAAAAAGCTACTTGAAAAATATATTAACTCCTTTAGTTTTTAAAATCATATTAATGGAAGATTAAGGCACCTCAACAGAGCCTAACAACACAACTCTCAATCCATCTTTCTCTTCAGTGACCGCAATTTCATTCTACCATTTAGTTTTATCTGCGACTATAGAGATCATTGATATGCCCAACACAGCCTAAGTGAAAAGTTAAAATTCACGGTGGGTTATGTACCTGTGATGCTGCACTGAGATCTGAACTCTTCTCAACTAAACTGTCCAGCCTCTCACCTCGAGCAAGCACACTGTCAATGGTTTTATGCTGCATTAAGAGAAGACACAAATGAAACACGTTAAACAAAAGAAACGAATAGATGAGAACACAGTGTAAGATGACACAATTCCAATTCAGCAAAATGTTCAAAACAATAAAATTGCAAGGGATTCATATTCAAAACCTCTAAGTGCTAATGGCACTCCAAAATACAATGAGCAGAGAAAACCAGTTAATCCCCACAAAACACCACACGAGAGACACCAAATGCATGATATAATTTATCAACCTATAGAAATTGAATATTTAAATAATAAAGGTGTGTCCTCAAAATTGCATCTTAACTCAACTTCATGGAATATCATTTGAGTGTATTATTGAATCATTCACTGGTACTGAGTCACATGGTAGAAAACTGATTTCCAACTGATAATGCAATTTTCCAACACAGAGACATCAGTTTATACTTATACTGGTTCCTCCGTACAACATTTATTAATGCAGAAACTTTGCCAACCATGATTCCATTTCAGATAGAAAGAATGAGAACCATCTGAAAAGTCACATTTCAATCTAAAACTATAATAGAGTCAACTACATACCCGACAGAATAACACAAAGTTCACTGAGAATGTAAATTTTGACACTGATAACCTACATTCACTAACCGTAACAACAAACGAAATAGCCCATAGAATGGCTCACAAAATTAATACAACTACAACTAAATACTCACAAGGATAATTTTAGTTTCATCCAACTCCCTCTGAATTTTCAGCAACTTATCAGCCTCTGCAGGATCCTAGACATTCAAGGATAAAAGAAAGAAATAGAAGTAGTTAATTACATGGATTAAACCATCTACTGAAAAAGGATGCAGGAAATACAAACTCAATTGAAATAGTTTCTGAATAAAATAGAGTAATATGAAATAATGGAGAGAATACCTGGAATTTTGTAAGTGCTTCATCCAAGTAGGGCCATGGCTGAGTTTTATCTACTTCCGCAATTCTCCATGACTCACCAAAATTCTTTTGGTAGTCTTCTAGCACCTGCCAAACATTCCAAGCTGTCACATAACCTGAACACCTATATTTGCAAGAATCTCATTCTCATGACACACGTAATACACCATTTTCAGGTCATAAAATAAGCTCATAAAAGACGTTAATATCTACTCTCCAAATGACAGTGGCTTTACTGAACTACTCGTGATTTATGGAAAGCTAGCTTCCAAGACTCTTTCACTTTTGAGTTGGAGGAAGGACACCCGTGGACACGATACTGACATGGGTACTGAATGACAAACATTGGTGTGAAATGTGCACTTTTGCAAGTACCCGTTTCAGACATATATATGTCCAACAGCCAAGTTCACTTTTCCTCAAAAGAGATCAGGTAACAGAGTACATATTAGATGATACTAAAAGAGAAATGGAATATCTCAGCTTCTTGTTCGGGGTTTGTCCCCTAATAACCTGCCGTAATTTATGTCACTTTGCATTCCAAATTATTTTCTCTCAACTGCAATCAGTAGGCAGGCCACTTTGTAATCAAACCTCTCTATGAGTCCTCTCTCCCTCCATTCCTTCACTAGTAATCTCATCAAATTAGCTGGAATTGCATGCCATCATGATAATGACCCAAATTGAATCAGGGATAGAAAGAAGATGAAGTTGAATTTCTCAAACATCAAATACACTTTCTAGTTTTATCAACATTTTAACACCTACATCCAGGATTTCCCTTTGGCTCATATTAAGGTTCGATATAGTATGAAAAGAAATAGTCATAATGACACATACATAAAGAACACTCTTCTCATTAATCATTACACCATAACATAAGGATGACAGATGACCACACATTGACGACCCTCAGGAACTTAATCTGAACTTGGTGAAACAACAAACTTAAGCAACATGTGATAAACAATTCTAACCACAGTATGTTAAAAGCCATTAAACTTATACATCAGTGTTAATTTCCCCAATTAGTTTATATCATCTCGAAGGAAATACTAAGCATACTTTGAAATTCAAACACAATTAGCTTGACATTAAGAAAACAGAATATTACAAGTCCATCAATTCTAAAGCCATAGATAAATTTTCAGCTAACCTTGTTGAGCAAGGAAAATGAACTCCGAACTGGGTAATGATCATCCATAAAACCCACAGCACATAAACCATTGTGGTTGTAAGAGTGAACCTTGTACTCTACAGCCAAGAAGAGGAGAGAAAAAAAACACGGAAACAGGTTTTATAAATCATATCTAATTTGACCAACAAATAGACCAACAAAATAATTCAAGTAAATGCATATATGACATAAAAGTTAATACTCCCTCTGCCACAAAATTAGTTTCTTGGTTTTCATTTTGAGAAAAATTAATAAGAAATAGTGTTGTACATTTACTATTGTATCCCTATGAACATGTGTCGTAACATACATAAGAGATACCTAACTAACTTATTATAGGGATAGTATTGGTAATTCATTCATAGCTAAATTTATGATATGAAAAAGGACACTAAACAAAAGTACAAGAGAAACAAGACATTTATCTTGGGAAAGGGAGAGTACGTACACCGTTGTTAGGGTTGATATTTCAATCTAAAACAAAGCACCACAGTTGCATTGTATGTTACTAAAACACCGTGGCATATCTATTCTTCCCAAATGTCACTCAAATTCCATCAAGACATCAAGCATAAATTGCCAATCAGTCCCTCAGTCCCAAATTGAGTGTCCACTTTCCCATTTCCATGCCAATTAACCACAAATTAGTTAGGATTAGGCTTTCTCCCACATACCCCTCGTGCTCTTATTGTAACAAACTCAACGGACTCTTCAAAAAAGAGTGCACTCTAATTTTGGAAGATCACTTTAGTGCATATTGAATTGCAACATTTTCAGAGTTTTCTTTTCTAAAACACAATCAAAACCAGAGATATGCTTTCATATCACACCAATTAACTCAAAAATGCATATATATCCCAAAAAAAATCCCCAACCCCACCAAAAAAAAATCCAGCTTTAGATCAAAGCTGTATTCAATTCCAAAGAACCAACACTTTCAAATCAAATCAAATCACCTCAGTACCAACCACTACCACATCAAACCCAACACAAAACCAAATCTCCCAAAATTGAAACAGCAAGAAGAAGAAAAAGAAGAAATCGACACACACAAAACAGAATTGTCCAATCAAAATTAAGCGATTTCACAATCAAATTGAAGGATCAGACCTTCGTGCTGGACGGACTGGCGCTGGCCGGGCTGGGTTCGCTTGGCGACGGTGCGGCCGACGAAGACGATGAACTCGCGGACGCTGGAACGCTGGAAGTAGCCGAAATGGGAGACATCGGAGGCGTTGGCGAGAATGACGGGATCGGATCCGTCGGGGTTGACCTTCAGGACCAAGAGGGCGGTGATCTTCATGGATGATTTGGGGTTGGAGAATCGGAGAGAGACTGTGTTGGGTTTTCGGAGGAGAAAGCGAAGACGAAGAGAGCGAGAGAGAGAGAGAGAGGGGAATTTGGGGGAGGGATCTGGTGCGGTGTGAGGTGGAACAGTTCGTGGCTAGTGCTTTAGCTGGCGCGAATCAGGTGCGCCGACACCTATATATATAAATATTTGTAATAATAATTATTATTATTCTTTATTCTTTTAATAACAAAAAATTCCAAAAAATATAATAACTTTTGTAGTTATGATAAATTTAAGTCACGAATTTGATTCGGTAAAAATGATCGTTTAAAATTAGGTATGATTTGGCTCAACTCGTTGATAATTTAAAATAAACTCGTGGGCACATAACAATGAGGAGAAATTAATATTTTTAATGTCTTGAATAATTAAATATTAAATATTTTAAATTTAGCAAGTTTAAGAAATTACAAATTTTATTCAAATGTTGTAGATAGTTGTGCATTTTGAATTCATATTATGATATATATTTGTAATTATCCGATTTTAAAAGAAATATATATTTGCAATTATCCAAAATATTAACAAAAAAACCTATGATAAAATATATATTCTGCAATTAGTACAAAATGACGGCAAAACATTATTCTTGTCATATCTATTGTCAAAATAGTTTATAATTTATACTTTGGAGGATAATAAAATGTATCGCAGTTTTTTCTTATAGTATCTTATTATCATTTTCTTTTTTCGAAGGGATCTTATTATCATTTTCACATTATTAAAATATTATTTTTTAAATGGACAAATGACAAGTTTGTAGCATTCCATAATCTACGCATGGTGTAGAATCATGAACATTTGTCCTTTTCTATAATTTCCCATAATTTAGAATTTCAATTTTGTACCTTGAATAGGTTAAGAAACTCTTTTGAGACACAAACAAAATGCATCTACAATTTACTACATTTGTGTATATGCACAACACTCTCAACTCTTGATTTTGAGACAGTTTTTGCATTAGAGTAGCAGTCAAAACACAAATGAGATAGATTCATACCAACCACAATTTAATTTAAACAGGTGTGATCGTTAACTCTTAAAACAACATATCTTTACCGACTTGTTTCGGTCTTAAATTCTTTTTCTCATTATTAAAACATACTGTAAAACGTCTTTAAAGATCGATAAACCAGTGCAAATAAGCCTTTTTTATCTGCATATAGCAAGTGAGCATGAATGAAAACAAGAGTGTGTGGATTGATAGGAAGTATGGAAAATTGAGCAAACAAAATTTTATACAACCAAGACCATTGACATTGGGAGAGAAAAAAACTGATGGTACACACAAATCGAAGAACAGGGAAAAAAAAACCTCAACAATGAAATTAATTTTTAATCAATATCATACTGATTTTCTTCTTTTAATCATAGAACTAAACAAAGAAGAAAGCAAATTCAGATGATATAGAACCAAACAAAGAATGGAAATCAAAATAGTGAATATGATTTTCCTTCACTTAGGCAAAAACATAAAAATCAATTGAACCAAACATACCTAGAAAAACAAAATCAGTGTATCTGGTTTAACACATTTCCATCATTTTCTCGGTGAGCAAACACAGTGATGAACAAAATCAGCTAAATCAAGTTTTCATATCATTAGTC